>LUGF01045388.1:24774-42283 GCA_001625245.1 Calycopis cecrops
GGCGCCGGCGCCTCCCCCCGCGCCTCCATGGCTATCCACTCCTTTGTCTTCGTCTTGTACCTGGAAATTAATGTGTGCTTTAATTCTCCCGGTACCGACCACGTGTTCGCTGCGTGTTTTTGAAGCGTCAATGAACGTCCGCGGTAACTGAAAGGTTAAGGTTTTCGCACATTATAGCGACTCCACGCCGACTCGACGTATGGCATTCAAATGTAAGCTTTATGTTGTGTCTCTTAACTAATATACATCATCGAGTTGACTTGGAGTCGAGTCGGAGTTGAGTTCAAGTGGAGTCGGCGTCGAGTCATTGTAATGAGCGAACACTTTCAGATCACATGACTGATGTAAAACTTCATACACGAAACGTAACTGGCTATGAGCGAATACAGAGCAGAGAAAGAAATGTGCGCAATACTCTTTCTTGCTCCTACAGTAATATAAGAAACGTAACTCTCTTCACTAACTTATAACTCTCTCTCAAATTCCATTCGACTCATCCAATCACAGTTTTGTAACGCTTTCGTTACGTATTCTTCTTCCCAAATCAAGCGCACGTAAAATAGTTTTAGTTAAAAATACCCTTTCAATATTAACATGTGTCATACTTTTCACTATTATTATTTTTTATAAAATCTTTATACAAGGTTGAAAAATCCGAGAGGCGTTAAATGAAACCACATATTTAGTGTATCATTTTCAGGCTGCACAACACCAAATCCACCAAATCAGATCAATCAGAACAAAAGGTTAGCCACAGGAATTTTTTTAATTTCTTCTCACTTCGTACACGCTGTATCGTCAGCTGGCTGCGAGGCCGTCTGATTTAAATTCATTCGCCCCATGTGAGGTTGCCGCTCGCTGTCAGTCCAAAGGATGTTTACATTTTTTTTCAATTATTAATCTATTTAGCTTCATTGAAAAAGAACCTGTACAGACTCTGACTCGCCTGTACACACTTACCTCATAAACTCGGACTAACCACACAATCTCAGACTCACCTCACAAACTCGGACTCACCCCACAAGCTCGGACTCACCACACAAACTCCAACCTACCTGTACACAAACTCGGCATCCCCGAACGCCTCCCCGCCCACCCGCAACAGATCCTCCTCATAGTTGAGCAGCGCGTGTCCCGCGGTCGCCGGCGGCGCGCCCTCCGGCCGCTCCCCCTCGGGCCCCTCCCCCGCCTCGCGCCACGCCCACGCCCACCCCGCGGAGGACACGTCCCGCCCGCAGTTGTCCCCCGCGCGGGCAATGCTGCAACTGCAGCCGCTATCCGTGCACGAGCCGGCGCCGTACTCGGCGTTGCAGTCGTCTGGAATACAATGTCCTCATTAATGTAACTAAAATATTAATGAAAGACAAAAATAATGTGCTATAAGACAAAAAAATCCTATAAATATTTTAATGCGAAAGTTTGTATGTTTGTTTGTTTGTTACTCCTTCACGCAAGAACTACTGAACCGATTTTGACTTTAGTGAAATTGAGACAAGTAGTTTTCATGAAATTTGGCACACATAGAGAGTAACTTGAATTAACACATAGGATAGTTTTTATCACGAAAAAATGTTCCCATGAGATGCCATGGGATGATTCCACGGGATCGAAATTTACGCGGATGTAACCGCGGGGCGCACCTAGTATACTATAAGGCATGAATTAATATAAAGTATTTATACAGACGTTTACAGGAGTAGTGTCAAAAGAATATATCGTACAAGTAAGCAACTTTTCTAAAAGTACTTTCTTTATTTATTCGTTACGACCCCTGTCAAAAAGTATTTATTGAGTAAAAGTTTGCATACAAAGTATCGTGTAAGTACAACAGTATCGGTATTTAAAGGAAAAGCATCGATACCACAAAGTTTCAATAATCTTTTCGTGTCCCCGAACATCGCTTTATTTCAAGTGTCGAATGACTGAAGGTATGTACCACAAGGTATCGTTACCACAAAGTATCGACACCAAATAGTATCGATACCAAAAAGTATAGGCACTAGATCGAACGAAAATAGTATCGATACTTTGTGGTGTCGATACTATTTTCGTGTCCCTAGCCTTAGCCTTATGTGTGGAATGCCTGAAGAATCGTACCTGGACAGAGCGGCTTGTCGCACGCCACGCCAATCCAGTTCTGTTCGCACCTACACGTGCCCTCGTCGCATTCTCCGTGATCTGAAAGTTGAAACAAACGATTGTAAGTAGTGCCAAGCTGCGTAGTCAGAGGTACCTCTCGCTCACAAGAATATCCCTAGAACAATTGACTTGAACTCTCAATATTATCTGCCCTAACACCGCTAATCGAATTTTCTGCTCAAACATACCTGATTTACCTTCATTAGAACTTTTGACTTGAACTGATAATATTCTTATTTGTCCTAACGCCGCTTAAATTATTACTTCAAAAAACCTGTGACTACTCACTAGAACAATTGACTTGAACTCATAATATTCTCTGTCCTAAAGCCGCTTAGCTTAGGAAGTTTTTTTTCCACAATATCTGTGACGAATCACTAGAACAATTGACTTGAACTCAATATTATTCTCTATGTGCCGCTATAGAAATTTTCTCTTCAAAAATACCGGTGACTTCTCACTAGAATAATCGAGTTAAACTGATAATATTCTCTGTCCTAACACCACTAAAGAAGTTGTCACTAAAAAATACTTGTAACAATTCCTCAAAACTACTTGTGACTATTTACTTCAAAAATACTCCTGATTTTTCACTTCAAAATCCTTGCGATTATTCACTTCAAAAATACTTGTGACTATTCTATTCTTCAGACTATTTACTTCAAATATAATTGTGACTATTCACATCAAAAATACTTGTGACTATTCACTATTTTTTTTTTTTAATGGTATTAGGGGGCAAACGAGCAGTCGGAGTCATTTTCATGACTACCGACGCCCATCCGTATAGACGCTATACAAATGGGCTGCTCTCCTTCCTCCAATGGCCACCGGCTACTTCCATACCGCCAGAAGCCACTACGGCACAGCTGTCGCTTTACGGCGATTTCGACTTTCGTGTAGCGAGAGGTACCTCCCCGGTCGTGCCGGCCCAATTCGGCTACATGCACACATGCACCTCTTTCTACTCTTTTTGTAGCATACGGGGGCAAACAAGCAGTCGGAGCCTTTAGTGACCCGGTCGTGCCTGCAATGCGTCACTACCTCTTACTATTAAGTCTCTACTCACTGGAGCAGTTGGTGTGGAACTCGTCCGAGGGACACGAGTAGGCCGCGTACGTGACGTTGAAGCCCTCCATGGCGTACGCGTCGTCGGAGAAGAAATGCATGAGCACGCTCCCCGAGCGCGCCACCACCTGGCGGGTCCACGTGGAGTCCTGGGAGTCCATCACGCCGCTAGAACATATGGCATGATATAAAACTATAATTAGAAATAGAAATAATAGAAATAGAAATAGAAAAATTAGCAGCATTAGGTATAATTCGACTACGAAAATAAGTTACATCGGCTTTCGTCGTTGGCGCAGAAGAGCGCAACATAGGCCGATCTAATCCGATTTAATAACACCAATTCAATAAAAACCTTATTCTTCAACTCATAAGGCTTAAAATATAACAAGACGTGAGCTCATGCTATCTCGCTCGCGATATCTGTGCTGCATGACTTTTGACGTGTGAATGATGACAGTCCATGAGAGCTGACGTTCGGCTAAGCAACTGACGAATGCCAATATAGTCATTTCTCGTTTGACCAATGGCGAATGAAGAATTTCCCGTGCTAAAATATTGCCTGGTGAATGGCTGAAATATTTTCGCGCCTTTCAAAATAATGTATTTTGCGCAGGTACATCGGTGTAACTTATTTCAATGGTACTATTATACAAGGTTGATAAAAGCGTGAGGCATTAAATGAAACCACATATTTAGTGTATCATTTCCAGGCTACACAACCATAAACAGATCAATCGGAGCAATAAGTTAGCCACAAGAATTTTTTAAAGTTTTTTCCCACTTCGTACACGCTGTATCGCAGCTGATCGCCGACTATGGCCGGTTTCATTCACACCGTGCTCGCTGTAGCCGCCCGGTACAGAGTGATAACATTTTTTCGCTATTTAACTTGTTTGAAAAAAGTATTTTTGTATACTTGTCTTAAACTTTTTTTTAATAGTTTCGGATTAACTGTACGTATAGTATATGTGGTTTCATTTAAAGCCTCTCGCTCTTATCAACCCTGTACTAAATTTTACAGCATATACACAATTTCAATTCGACGATTGCCTTTTAGTCGCAAGGCGGACAAAGAAGCAGTAGAAGATGAATTGAGCCAGCGCGGAGCCTGTAGCAAATTCTGTAGCAATTCAAGAGCGCATCAAAAGAATTTGCTACAGACCCCGCGCTGGCTTAATCCGCTGCTTACTGCTGCCCTCCACCTTGCGATAAAAAAGCGATCTTCAGTAGTGTAACTATATCTATAAATATAAAACTCAAAGGTGACATAGTCTACTACCAGCACACACAGCCTAAACCACTAGGCGGATCGGGCTGAAATTTGGCATACAGGTAGATGTTATGACGTGGCCATCAGCTAAGAAAGGATTTTTAGAAATTCAACCCCTAAGGGGGTGAAATAGGGTGTAGAAGTTTATATGGATTTTGTAGAAATTAAACGCGGGTAAAACCGCGGGGCACAGCTATTTTTAGTATACCTGTTGCACAACAGTTGGTATAGTATAGGGTCGATATAAGCAACCTTATAAAGTCGAAGTCAACTGTGCGTCAACTAAGTAGATTAATACACATTGATCCAGTGAAAAGCGGTGAGTCACTGTGACCACGTCATCAAATTCAATATCATCACCCTTTATTTAATTAGTAAGAGGTAGGGCTACGAGTTCGGCCGGCACGAGGTAGGTACCTCTCGCGTACACGACACCGGCGTAGTGACAGCTGTGCTATCGCGTTTCGTGCGGCGTGTAAGTAGCCGGTGGCTCATGGAGGGGGGAGGAGGGAGGGGGTCAATATCGCATCTGCGGATATGTGGATGTCTATGGGCGTTGGTTGTCATGAAATTGGCTCCGACTGCTCGTTTCCCTCTTATACTATAAAAACAAAGCTCAGGAAGCACTCGAATGTCCCACATGGGAGATAACGACGAGGACTCGAGCAGTTCTTGGTAGTGTACTGCTGTATTGTGGCTACCGAGTTGTGGCCCGAGCGGGGAGGTACCTCTTGTCTGCTTGAGATACCTGCCCCCCCCGCACAGTGACATCTACGCTGTCGTGTTTCGGGCGGCCCATTGCAGCCGAGGGGAGAAGGTGGACAACACGCGATATATATGTGCGGTAATCACCAAGTCACCAACTCGTTATCTCACACTAGAAAGTTCTTGTAAAGAACAAAATATTCAGCTTGACAAACAGACAATTGAAAAACACATTCACCCATTCTGGCACAGTTGTGGTATGATTCACGAACCCCCAGTTCATATTACACATCCAACTATCAGTGTCGTATTTGATGATTGTATAATATGGCAATTTTTGGTGAAATTTTCAAATTTGGAGATACTTAAGGGTTTGATATTCTATAGCATACAAAGGACCAGTAGAGAGGGGTAAGGTACCAGCAGAGAAGGTAAAATATTTTTAATACATCACATAATACTACGTTAAAAGTGATTGGTACAGTAACACGTTTCGTGGGGCATATAAATAGCATGTGGCCAGAAGTATCCAAAATAAAATTATTGTTAAGCTATTTTCAAGAATATGTATGTCGGACCCTCACGACTCCAACAAATATGTATCAGTCACTTTATTCCAGTATTATGGAAGCTAGGGGTCATATTTTTCTGTACTACTACAGTGACACAAGCTGACAATAAAACAATTCATATTAAACCATAGAAAATAAAAAGAAAAGCTACCTGAACACCGCCAATAACCTCTCTGCACGGACACTATCACCGTCATATACATATAGGTGATCCCAACCGCACTCCGTGGCAAAGTCCTCAAGCCGCACCCGTATAGAAGGTGGGTGTGGTCCATTCCAGGGTGGTGCTATGAGCCACGAGCATTGGGTACTAACACTGTAGTTGCCCAGACCGTCTGTTATGACACCCATAGGTTCTGTCAATCTGGAAACAGATAATTAGTATATTAGACTTCTTTTATTAGATGTAATATAATTACAATATAAATCAGCCTTTTTACTTTCTAGGGCATAATAATCCAAGGGCCGTTAGATTCAATTTTTATTAGTTTACAGAGACAAACATGCAGCAAAGCCTTATAATGCCTACTGCTGCCCATAGACATGCACATGAATGCTGCCCATAGACATGCACATGAATGCTGCCCTCCTCCCCTGCTTCACAAGGAACACAAAACCACAGGTTCAGCATTCCTTGATAAATGGGTTCTCTAACATCGAAAAAATTTTGAAAAATAGGCCAGTATGTCCAGAGTTCAGCTTATATAACCATACAAATAGTCTCTCCGATAGATATTCAACAATTACTATAGCTTTTAATTAGCAATTCATTACTAGGAATTAAGATAAGCATTTTATGCTAACTACTCATATATGTGTAACTAGCTGCGCCCTGTGGTTTCACCCGCGTAAATTTCGATCTCGTGGAGAATAGAAAATCAACCTATCCCATAGGAACATTTTTTCAGCATAAAAACTATTACCCTCTATGTGTGTGCCAAATTTCATGAAAGTCAGTTCAGTAGTTTTTGCGTAAAGGAGTAACAAACAAACACACAAACTTTCGCATTTATAATATTAGTAGGATATAAAGAGAATAGTATTCTAGTACCATTTCTATTTTCAATGGATAGGTTTTCTTTGGATAGGTTGGAGGCCTTTGGAATGTGTCGTTGGTAAAAATAGAAAGTTTAGTAAGTAGAAAATTTTGGTGACATTTCCTGCTTACTAAATGGCGATTGATCGGTGACGGGTGATTGGTGTAGTGCCACGCTGCATTTCAGCCCAATAGGGCCCTCACAACCAAGGAGGTCTCACCACACCGCCTTAAAAGTGATAGCTGTGCTGTCATTATTTGTGTGATTTGTGAGTAGCCGATTGGGGAGATTGGCTGAAGAATAACATAATTATATATATGCAGATGTTAAGCATGGTTGATAGTCACCAAATTTATTGTCTGAATTCCTCATGCTATAAAAAAAAGCTTTTGTTAAGATCCGACACAGCAAACTTGTAAAAGGTAGTGCCGACCCGACACATGAGAGGTACCTACCCGGTCGTGCCAGCCCAAATCGGCCGGTACAATCGGGTAGGTACCTCTCGCTTACACAACACTGGCGTAAAGTGAGAGTTATGCTGTTGTGTTTCGTGGAAGTGTGCAAGTAGCTGGTGGCCCATGGGGACGAAAAAGGAAGGCAGCACATCTGTATAGCCTCTATATGGATGCCTATGGACATAGGTAGTCACAAAAATTACTCCAACTGCTTGTTTGCCATATAACATAAAAATAATAACTGAGCATCTGCTAAGATATGATCACCTTGTAAGTAATGCAAGAAGAAGTGGACGAGGAAGGTCTAACGGCAGCTATATGGGCCAGTTGAGAATAAAAGATATTTATTTCTCATAACATTGTATACAGTGTTATTATATAAATGCTACTTATTACCTATCTTTTACTTAATTGTTTTTGTTACCTGATTTTATATTAAAAATTCAAACAAACAGTGCATTTTTTAGGGTTCCGTAGCCAAAATGGCAAAAAACGGAACCCTTTTAAATTCGTCATGTCTGTCTGTCCGTCCGTGTGTCACAGCCATTTTTTTCCAAAACGATTTGGCCGTCGTAGTTGAAACTTTGTAGGTTGATGTATTCTGTGAACCGCTATTCGAATTTTGAATAAAAATAAATAAATTAAGAAATAAAGGGGGGCAATCCATACATAGAACTGAATCTAAAAAAATTTTTTCATCATTTCATTCATCTAACCTGTATGTGAGGGATGTCTGTGAATCGGTCTTGACAAAACTGGTATTAAGGTTACTAAAACCATTTTTCGTCAAAATTAATCGTTTGAAAGATAGATGCTTCCAAAGTGGAAAAATGAGTGTGTGTGTCCCCCTCTAACTTTTAAAATAAGAGAGTGAGAAATCTAAAATCTAAAGCAACGAAAATTGGTTTGAGCGAGATATCATTATTAGTTTTTGAGAAATAACACATATTCAAAAAACGCAAATACTACTTTGTCGTTCATACAAACGCTATGAAAAACCAAGTTATTTTATTTTCTGGTAAATATGTTGCAGAAAGTCGCCTATACGCTTCGTTGGTACGGAACCCTCAGTGTGCGAGTCGGACTTGCTCTTGGCCAGTTTATTCTTAATATTGTTAATAAATAAATGTTGTATTTAAATCATTTATATATTGTAAAGTTGTATCAATGTAAGCAAAACCATGACTAGGTTCAGTGTTTTCCTGTGCTCAGACTGTTAAAGCAATTTGATAAAGAAGTTTTTTGTAGAATTGAGTGCTTTTTATGTGATAATTAGAGACCAGATTATACGCATTTGCATAATTGAGTCATTTGCAGTGCTACTAGCATATTTTCCCAAAAATTTTGTTACGATGCAAATTATATTGCCACATTTAAATTTTTATTGAGCAAGGATGTAAAAACCTCGTTTAGGCTCAACCTTATTTAGGAACAATCACAAAAAGAAAGGGAAAGATTATTATTTATAACTTTAATGTAATATGCCTGACTGGTTTATTAACTCCAAGGAAACAAAGAACTACCTCAATCTCTCAAATAAACTGTTTGTTGTCAATGGGATTGGTGCATAAAAAGAAAATATTTTGAACAATAATAGTTGATTGTCCAAAAGCCTTGGAGCTTTAAATATCTCTGTAATGTACTAGATAGTTCAGAAAGTAATTTAGTATTTAGCTGACAAAAATTTTAATTTGAAAATTTTAAACCCATCGTCATACTCAAGCAGCTACTACGAAAAGGTAAAAATGCTGCTTAAGCCAGAAATAAATTAACCAATGTGTGTGAAAAAGATACTATTAATTTTTGCATGAAAATGGAATATGCATGTTTCATATTCTGCCTGTTTACATGCATATTTGAGGCGTCCTTTGTGCATATTTGCATAGATATAATTAGCTTTTTATGTTGCATATAATTTGGTCTCCAGTGGTCAATCTATTTTAGTGGAATATATTACAACTTTACTTACTTTAAACCAAAATATATATTAAAGTGGTATTATAGAAATTTATAAGTCGTAAATATTAATGATCACTTTCCAGAAGGCACACTAGGGGTCCCAAGGATCAAGATCAACGCCAAGCATTATAAACTTAACTTGAATATGTTTGTAGGCATTCACACTCATTTTGTATAAAAAGAAACACAAATATAAGTTTGTAATTGTTTCTTTATGTGATATTTTTATAAATTATCAGTTTTTATTGTTATTGCACATATACACTGCAAGTTTAAAGTTTCTATTTATTATGTTACACGAAATAAAGCCCTGTGACAGATGGAGCGGTAGACAGACTGACAATGGAGACAGTAATAGTCTCCTTGTCAAGTTTCAAAACCAGCAAGAACATTTCATCACTATGATAAACAAAATAAATTTGATATTATTATTACATGTTGAGCACTATCACATTTTGATGTTTATATACAAGATATATAGTTCTTGAACCTAAAAAGGGACCAGGTGAACTTGTTAGCATCCCTGTCAAAGCAAGGTACATCTATGTACAATGTACTTGTACAGTACACATTCCTCACATTCTCTACTTCTGGGTGGGACACTGACACACCTTACTAGTCCTGTGGTTCGACCTATACGACCGTTGAAATTTACAGTTATGGATCGCGTTAATAACGATACGAAATGTTAAAACACGACACAGAGTGTCGTGCTAGCATGGTTTATTGCAGTCATATAGGCAGGTGAACTCGTTAAAGTGACCTTTATCAACATGTCAGGCTGAAATGAAGAAGCCAAAGAACATAATTGGATAATCCCCGCAATGTTTTAGCATTCTGCTTAGGAGTTGGATGACATGCTTGCTGTCATCTAGGTCAGTGAACTAGCGAATTTGTGACTTGATTATGTTCTTACTTTATTTTGCCACCGCAATGCTGGCACTCTGGGCCTTGCCAGCCCTCGTCACACACGCAGGTCTCATTCTTACAGACACCGTTAAAACAGTTATTATCACTACACTTAGACAGAACACCATCACAAAACAATAACACTATCAGCACTGAACACAGGAATGGCGAGAACCACGAGTATTTTCGTCTGTATTTTGATTTAAATAGAAATAAAAACATTTGTAGAGATTCTACCATTTTGATGTATGCATTTTCAACGAGTTTTGTTAGGATCTCGCGAACGTTAAAATCGGTCGTGCGTCGTGTAGAATCCGTACGGTACTACTTAGTGTTGTCAACTTAAAATATACAATTTCCCTAAAACTGTCACTTTACTTGTTAAAAAATAGAAAGGGGGCGTGTCATATTTGGTCCGCACGATGTACGCAAGTCTAAAATATTGACAAACACTCTAAAAATGCTAATAAAAATCATGTATTGTCATAAAGCTCTACTGTAACCATTAAACAAAAATGACAGATGACAGATATCGTTGACGTTTTGTATTGCTAATAAGATTTTTTCCGGAATCTTTTATTTAAACTATGTTTTTGTTATTTAATACAGAAAATTATGGAAAATATTTATGTACATTATTAATCCTTCTTATTAACAACTGTACATCAAGTGAGTCCAAGAACTATACAAATATGAAATATGTCATTTATCGTCATAATAATAATTTGTAATAGACATTATAGGGACCGTGCACGAAACATAGAGGCAGCACTTTCGCCACTCTGGTGATAAATTTAGGAATAAAGTGCTAGCAAAACACTAAGCAAAAGACAATGACAATGACATGTTGACATAATATGTCATATAACACGTAACTTAGATTAAATATCATCTAAGCGTACAAACGAAAATTTGCTAGCATTTGGTTCATATTTCAGCCACTAGTTAGCGTCAGTTCAGTCAGTTAGCAGGCAGTCTAGAAGCTCGATCCCTATATATCTTTGAAAATATTTACTTGAGTAAGAACGGTTATTTTGTCAGATCGCATTTATTCGACACCAGGATGAAACTGAAAAAACTAAATTCAAAGTTCAGAACACAAAAATTTGAAATTTTCGATAACCATATTTTAGAAATGTCTTAATTAACACTAATATTAATTACTCATTACAATATAACTACTATAGCGGATTTTATAGCGATTTATTTAATAACACCCTTTGAAGTAGTAATAAAGTAACCATATTCTTACATAAAAAACAAGGTTTATTTTATAACACTAGCTAGTCTAACAGAGTCTTTATACAATTTCACAGAAATTAACATTTTATTGACGATACAACAATATATTAAAGTTTTTGAGGCGACTATTAACAGCTAGAAGACGTCTACTGCTAGATATAGATCTCCCTCAGTGAGTTTACAGTATCAAATTGCTTACATCACATACACAGGAGGCTGTTCGACATTGCGTGTTAAGGTGAGAGAAAAACATTGGTTAGTAAATAACCACAAAAAACCCTGTGTCCAATAAAAGACAGTCAAATATACAAATTACAAAAATGTGTATGTACAAAAATTATACGTTGAAATTGTCCAAAACTGAGGTCCACTCAGTTGAGTTGTACAAAAAGTGCAAGCTTCTTTAACCTCGATACGATGTATTATATTTTTTAATATATGGTAAACTAGCTGCGCCCCGCGGTTTCACCAGCGCAAATTTCTATCCCGTGGAAAATAGAAAATCATCCCATGGCATCCCATAGGAACATTTTTCGGAATAAAAACTATCACATGTGTTAATCCAAGTTACCCTCCATGTGTGTGCCAAATTTCATGAAAATCGGTTCAGCAGTTTTTGCGTGAAGGAGTAGCAAACAAACAAACAAACAAACAATCACACAAACTTTCACATTTATAATATTGGTTGGATAGTAAATACCATCAAATTGAGGAAAATTTTATTCGCCTGGCATTACTATAATTGACATTGGTGCTAAGTGTTGCTTACATGTATAACTACACTTAATTATTGCTACATATTTAAATTAAATAATTAAGAAGTGTTTTAGTAATGATATTTAATAATAAAGTACGCATGACGCAAATATTATTTCTAATTAGTTTTATTTTGAGATTTCAACTGATGCGTTGGAGACATCTATGTGACCATCTCTGTACTACAAACTACCAATTTTAACCAACTTCATGGTAGGTGGCGTATATGCAAATAAATAACAGACTATTGTTATCACAGTTTTAAAGGAGGTCTTAAATTGTAAATTTTAAACATTTTAATGTTCACAATTTAAAAAATATGGATAAAAATTTTAATTTTAGATTAGTAAAATAAATATATCATCAGGCAAACCTTATCGGCCGTCTTGTGCGTTCTGTTTTTGGTAAAATCCGGTGGTCTATTGTTGACGCATGGTAATGTTGTTACGCACGCTACCCAAGAACCCGGGTGGCTTCCGGGTACAATGTCGGACTAGATATTTGAGTGCCCCTACCGACTAAACCCCCAGCGGGCGCCTGCAGCTGCTTTGAGTGGAGGGTCCAGGATGCCTCCAGCGACAGGCTGGCCTCGACGATCAGGCCAGACTTCTCCTTAAGGGACTGCCCGGACTCCATTGAAGGGGTAGAATGAGCTCTCTCAGTAGTCCATGATAGTAATATTTAAATTAGCTATCCTAAACTTTCTCATATCGTGTTGCACTCTCCCACGTGGGGGAGAGTTTTTGACCCCAACCCCAGCCTCGTCGCCGGTCAAGAACCTACTCGTAGCGATAAAGCTTTATTGACCTTCTCTTCGCTTCCATAGCATAAATTCAGATCCGAAAAAATTAAAAGATTACAATTAATAATTATTTTATTAAATTATATTTTTTATGGACTGCAACTTGTAGGTACCTATTAAATACACAATTCAATATTCATAAAGTTTCACATAAAAAATATACAAAATCAGTCGAACAAGAGCTAAAGCAAGAATCAGTGCTGTCGAAGTGTAGCCGAATCGGGTAGCCCTATGTCACGACCGGGGAGATGGTATACGGAGGCTACTGAGCAGTCGGAGCCATTCATCATGACTACCGACGTCCACAGACATCCGTATAGAGGCTATACAGATACGCTGCCCTCCTTTCTCCTCCCACCAACACCGCACGAAACGCGACGGCACAGCTGTCACTTTACGCCGGTCTCGTGTAAGCGGGAGGTACCTCCCCGGTCGTGGCGGCCCAATTCGGCTGTTGCATGCAGTGTGGCCCTACCTCATACCAAACCGTCTGTAAGACATCTCGTGTTGCGGATGTATGTGGGCGCTGCTTGACATCAAGTAAACCAACTGCTTGTTGATCTCCTATGCTATAAAATCCAAAAAATCCAAGTAATAATAAAAATGTTGGATTAACTAATTGATTTTAGACGTTATCGTCATTTATCCCTTCCCCCAGTGGGCCACCGGTTATACAACCGCACGAAACGCGACTGTATGACAACCAGCGGGTCCTTCTAAGGCAGTGACATGTGAACGCGTATTTGAGTAAGAGGTAATGCCACGCTGCATGCTTGCAAGCAGCCGAATTGGGCTGGCACGACCGGAGTAAAGTGACAGCTGTGCTGTCGCTTTTCGTGCGGTGTGTAAGTAGCCGGTGGCCCATGTAGGTTGGAGGAGAAAGGAGGACAGCGCATCTGTGTCGCCTCTGTGCGGATGTCTATGGGCGGCGGTAGTCATGAAAATGGTTGCGACTGCTCGTTTGCCCCCCTGTACAATAAAAAAAATGCTATTTAGTGTTATTATCGCAAATGACAACTAGGTTAGTTGGCATGATGGTTTCGTGCTCGATTTTGTGCCATAATTATTGTAAATTCTTAAATTGTATTGTATTATAGCATTTATAAAATGCAAAGGTAGGTATTTGTATTTTTATATTTTTTAATTTTACATCTCGTCACATGATGAGGCCTGCTGAGTTTGTTTCGCCGGTTCTTCTCAGGACAGGGCTCAATTCCTTTAATTCTATTTTGAATAAAAACTTTTTCATTTTCATTTTTTGTGAGTTTTTAATTTACAAAAAAGTGATGGAGCACCTGTGGAGGGTCCACTCCCGTACCGGGATCCTCGTTGTGGACAGCAGCCGGAAGACGTGTACGGCTGGACATGGGCGATCTAATAAACAAGCGAAAGAAAGAAAGAAAGAAAGAAAGAAAGAAAGAAAGAAAGAAAGAAAGAAAGAAAGAAAGAAAGGAAGAAAGGAAGGAAGAAAGAAAGAAAGAAAGAAAGAAAGAAAGAAAGAAAATTTTATTTGCAAGAATATAGTTGAATAGGTGTTACATTATGATGCAAATAGCTTATTACTTCTCCCAGAATAAGACTCGCGGTCACAAGCTGTTTGGCATCCAGCGACTAATCGCAATCTTGACCTGGTCATAAATCCACATCTATCCAACACTGCGCCTTCGATGTGGGCCGCAAAGTTTGTGTGTGTTTGCTATTATTACGCGCAAAAGCGCAATTCATACGCTAGATATACCGGCCCTGGGTGAATTGCCATGTCCCTCCTAGCGCAGGCAGGGTCGTTTGGACGATGACAAGTACAGAAATAAGTTTGGCCAAGTGTCCAAGTGGCCAAAAAATCCGGCCTGTCTGACTCATCAAAGAGTATTTGCTAAATCAAAGTTCGAGCACGACGGTAAAATTGGCGGGAGGCTAGTTCGTCTTCCTTCGGAAATTGGTGCATTTCCAAGGTACCACTTGTCCCTCGCTAAGGCACTTTTAAGGTATTTTGCCAAACCATCCCTACCTTCTCTGCAGCGGAATCGCTTATTATACCGCAAAAGAGAAGGCCGATCTCCTGCACTTTCTTTTTACGTCCAACTACTTTCTGGGTGCTAAGAAAGCTTCACCCCTTACTATGGTATAGTGTGGTTACTCGACGGCATATTATATTACGTTCCAGCAAGCATTAGTGGTTAATTTGGATTTAGCGAAGGCTTGGGATCAGGTTTGGTACAGAGCGAAGTTATCTTCACACGGACTTTCCAGGAAAATATGCGATTGGATTACCAGTTTTTTGATAGATGGTAGCATCAAAACCATTGTCGACGGTCTACGCTCCAGCATCAAACCTGTCAAAGCAGGTGTTCCCCAAGGTTGTGTTCTTTCTCCTACGCTGTTTCTTCTGTATGTCAATGACATGCTGCAAACTAGCGGCCCTCATACGTACGGAACGTAAGCGAATCGGCTCCGCCTGGTTGACGGCTAGACGACAGGCGATACGGTTACGTTTCCTTTCCGAGTTAATGTATGCGGTGACTATACGGCAACAGAAGTTTTCACACGGCTTTTGAGATACTGACAGAGCTAGTAGACAGACAGACGAAGAGCGGAGTATGCATTACAATAGGGTTCTGTCCTTTAGTCTACGGGTGGGTACAAAACCCTACAAAAGATGTCGTCAGTGTAATGACGTCACAAAGGCAAAATAATGAAATTTTTTTTTTCTTTTCACTAGAGAATGAATTACATGCACCCAGGTAGGTTACCTATAACTTGGTGAGCGGGTACCCACTAAACCCTGTGTTCTTGCTCGCATATGCAAGAGCCAAGAGAGCAGCGGCATGTGACCCCCCCAGAGGACCCCTGACAATCCTATACTTAGTTGCTGTGTCACTTCTTGATGCTTATGTTATCACTTGAAGAAATAAGGGGTTTTTGCTCCATTTCTACTATTTTGCGTATTCCATATTTTTATTCACATACATTTGCGAGCGGTTTCGATTTTTGCTTTCTTTTTTTACTCTTCTATGAGCTGCCAATGGACCTGAGTGGGTTCCGGTGGCAGCAGTAAAAATGTCTTTTATTTAAGTAATGTACCCGGCCCTAGCTTCCACGCTGCTTTGCACCCGAATCGGGTCGAGTAACACTCGCTCACGTTTAATACTGTGTGCGAGTATCCCGTGGCCCATGGAAATAGGAGGGAAAGCAGCTGATATTTATAACCTCTATGCGGATGTCTATGGACGTCCGTAGTGATGAATATGGCTCCGGTTGCTCTTTTGCATTTACTATAAAAAAAATCTATTCTTTATTCCATGCCTTTCTCTTAAAAAGTACTTACTCATAATTACTAGACATCCGGCTTACAATTTTAATATTTCAGAAAAGGAACAACGAAAAAAAAACATTAATTTGAATAAAAAGCTTTCGTAACGAAAAAAATGGAGGGAAAAAAAGAATTTCGAGACAAAAGGCCTAATTTACATAATGTTCCGTTTTCTTAAAACAATTCTTTTTTTACTAAACAAAAATAGAACAACAGAGTTTTGTCCTAATGTCTCCCGAATAGGGTATTTGTCTAGCTTAGTGTTTTTAGGTTCCTTTCATGTTTTTGCGTTGGCAGATTACTTTTTTGTGGTCTCAGGTGAACCTTTTATTCATAAGCATAATAAGCGAAAAATCCTTTATTTTATTATGATTTAAATGATTTTTATCCGTTAAAATTGTTTTGTTGAAATGAATATTCGCCTAAAATTATGACATACATATCTATTAAATACATTATTATACAAAATTTAAAAACTCCACACTATTCTTGTTTGTTTATGTACTTATATGCCAGACCACGTGTTGCTGTGGCAACAAAAATCCCACGACCTTTAATCGAAATAAAATACAGCCTATATTTTAAGTTGTACAAAGTAATATCTATGCGAAATTTCATTAAAATCGCTCCAAAAGTTTCTGAGTTTATCCGTGCCAAAAATCACAATTACATACGTATAAATAATGTAGAAGCAACACATAAGATGTATGTGCACACATCTTCGCCCATGTAGACGTTTAAAAAAAAAACAAAGTGATTTAAGAACAAAAAATCCACACCGAAATTGCGGCCACAGCTGCGTAACCAAGGTCAGGGTACGGAGTGCATTGCCCAAAGTGTATGCCCAATGAGACACGCACACTAGCGATGTGCATTTGTGCAACCACTGTACGGCCAAAAGTATCCGACAGCCCGTCAAAGAGTATCGTCATGCGGCCACGTAGAGTTGACAGGGGAAACATTTTATCGGTGATTGGAACAAATGGAGATGAACTAACACAAACTGACTATAACACAAAATAGTTATTTTCTGCCTGGTGTGTCCCACAGTTAGGCAAAGGTCGCTGTAATATCCTTCCACAGCCCTCTGCTAAGTTCCAACAAACTGACAGTACCTACAGTTAGAACCTTTGCAAATCTAACCAAACGCATAAAACACAAAAGACAGTTAAATCGGTGAGAGAGATCGCTAAACACTAATGCAATTCGGCTACAATAATACATGTAGTTATAACATTGAAGTTACAGTCTAAAATTATTTTTGTCCTTGTCGTAAGTTTTT
>LUGF01045388.1:65305-84984 GCA_001625245.1 Calycopis cecrops
CGCGGACAACTTGAGAAGGTTCCAGGGACCACTAGTGGTAAGCGGACCACCAGTTTAGAACCACTGTATTAAAAGAACGACCCCATTTTCGTGCTGCGTGTGAGTTTTCAATGGTCACGAAAAAGCGAAGCATCTATATAACCTCTAGGTGTGATAGTCTTTTTTTTTTTTTATGGTATAGGGGCCAAACGAGCAGTTGTAGCCATTTTCATGACTACCGACGCCCATAGACATCGGCATATAGACTATACAGATGCGCTGCCCCCCTTTCTCCTCCCACCTCCATGGGCCACCAGCTACTTACACACCGCACGAAACGCGACAGCACAGCTGTCACTTCACGCCGGTCTCGTGTAAGCGAGCATGCAGCGTGGCACTACCTCTTACTAAACTTACTCTCAGGTGGCTGTGGGTATGTACCTATATTCAAAATGCTTGTCCCGACGTAGGCTTGTTGGTTCCTACCGGCCGTAGGGACCTGCTGCAAGGAGGATGTACTTTGGGAGTGTGCACAGCACAAAGATGCCTGCAGCATCATGGCGGACGGAGTCGACACCTTCTGGTCCGGTCTACTACTGCGAGCAATGCAGCGAATTTCAGACTTGCGGTGTTTACAAGATAAGAAGTGGATTAGAGAGAAGAGAGAACGGTTAAATACGATAGGAAGAAAACCAGGAAGGTACAAAGATTTCGGAAGACACCGAAGATACTGTGACATCTGCCCCAGAAATGGAAGAACTAAAGGACAAATGAAGTAAGGTTAAAGAACTCATAGGGAGCGAAGAGTGTGCACCTGAAGGACAAAAGAGGCCTCTAAAGGTTGATAGGACCTTGAGTTGGTTGGATTTGCTCGTTTCTCCGATATACAATAAAAGATCTAGCCATCGTAATGCCAACAAGTTTCCGTCGTCCATTTTCAGTACATTCTCCAGTACCTACTAGCTTTTAAATGGTCACCTTCGTTTACAGAACATTCCATAGTATTAGCTGTTAAATGACCACCGTCCTTTGGAGTACATTCCCCAGTACTAGCTTTTAAATGGTCACCTTCGTTTACAGTACATTCCACAGTATTAGCTGTTAAATGATCACCATCCTTTGCAGTAGATTCTCCAGTACTAGCTTTTAAATGGTCACCTCAGTACATTCCACAGTATTAGCTGTTAAATGATCACCATCCTTTGCAGTAGATTCTCCAGTACTAGCTTTTAAATGGTCACCTTCGTTTACAGTACATTCCACAGTATTAGCTGTCAATTGGTCGCCGTCCTTTTCAGGACATTCCCCAGTACCTACTAGTTGTTAAATGGTCATCACCATTTGCAGTATATTCCCTAGTATTATCTGTTAAATGATCACCGTACTCGGCAGTACATTCCCCAGTACTAGCTTTTAAATGATCACCTTCGTTTACGGTATATTCCACAGTATTTGCTGTTAAATGGTCACCGTCCTTTGCAGTACATTCCCCAGTACTAGCTTTTTAAATGGTCACCAACCTTTGCAATACTTTACACAGTACTAGTTATTGAATGGTCACCTTCGTTTACAGTACATTTCACAGTATAAGCTGTTAAATGGTCACCGTCCTTTGCAATACATTCCCCAGTACTAGCTACTAAATGGTCACCTTCGTTTACAGTACATTCCCTAGTATTACATGTTAATTGGTCACCCTACTTTGCAGTACATTCCCTAGCGATAGCTGCTAGATGGTCACCGATAGCGAAGGCCACCGGTCAATTCACTTAGCGGACACGCGTGTACTTGTCACGCAGCTTGGACGGCCCAGCTGTAGGAATGGCATGGCACTACCTCTGCAATAACTTACTATAGGTCTACTGTTATAAGATTTTTTAAGGGTATATTATTGCTATTGCCGTAAGAGTTCATCGAACTGGCCCTTGGAGGTATATGGGAGGAACGAGGGCAGCGCATCTGTGTGGCCTCTATGCGGATGTCTATGGGCGTCGGTGGATATGAGAATATCTCCGACTGCTCGTTTGCCTATACCATGAAAAAACTGACTATTTCGTCTTCAGACAGACCCATCTCTTCACCCGCATGCGGGAAGACTACCGGATGTATGTGGCACTCTATAGCCGTTGTGGTGTTGTGTACGGAGGCACATGTTATATTATTATTCTATTGTTTTTTTTCATCATTGTACTAAATGTCTAACGATATTAAGCACCCGATAATCTCCAAGCAATTTATCCCAATGATGGTTGCTGGAAGATATCGCTTTAAAGCGATAAGGTCGCTAAATTGTACTTTTCCTGAAAATTATAGTTTTAATGTGTAAAAAATTACATTGGAGCAATAAAGTCTTATTGTTATTATACTAGCTGCGCCCCGCGGTTTCACCCGCGTAAATTTCGATATCGTGGTAAATCATCCCATGGCACCCCATAGGAACATTTTTTTAGGATAAAAACTATCCAGGTGTTAATCCTAGTTACTCTATATGTGTGCAAAATTTCATGGAAATCGGTTCAGCAGTTTTTGCGTAAAGGAGTAACAAACAAACAAACAAACAAACAAAACAAACAAACAAACAAACAAACATACAAACTTTCACATTTATAATATTAATAAGAACTTCAAGAAAAGAGCTTACTCTTTCCTCAAAGGTCGGCAGCGCATCTGTTACACCTCTGGTGTTACGGATGTCTGTGGGCGTTGGTGTTCACTTTACATCAGGTGACCTAACTGCTCGTTTGCCTCCTATGCTATAAAAAAGGAGGAATGTTGTAATGTACGTTGACACCTGACACCTTACTTTAAGAAACCCTGTTAAATATAATCGTGTCGGTCACCTGGAGCTGTCGTTGTTGTCAGGTGGCGGGGTGCCGCCGGTGCTGGACGTGGACTTGGCGCTGAGGTCCAGCGGCTGCTCCGTCGGCGGCGACGCCCGGGCCCCCACCTTCTCCTCCGACTCCGGTACCCTGCACACACACACTTCATTATGAAGCAACCGAATACACAATACATTATGATAGATAGACATTAACATTAAAATAAAAAAGAAAAAAAATGTGTGTGCCTTAGACCACACAACTGAAGTTAAACTTAATTATTGATTACACAAACTCATTACCATAGTTACAATGACATATCATGTCATATTTATTTTTAAATACAAAAAAAATTCACTTCGGTAGAATTTGAATTTTGAATTCGAATGACAACTTGGCCTCGCCCGATCAACACATTTTTGTAACACTCTCGCCAACTTACTCCCCAAGCCAAGCGCGCGAGAAGAAGAAGAAGAAGAAGTTTTACTTCAAAAAGAAAAAGAAGAAAAAACCGTAAGGACATTTTGCTTAAAAAAGCGTTTTCGAAGGTATTATAAATTTTGAATCATTAATTTGAAAATTTGAAAAAACAAAAAAATGTTCCTTGGTCACTGATAAATTCTGGAGTGGATTTTGAAAACTTGTCAAAAAACCCATTTAGTAAGCCGTTTGTGAGCCTCGGATAATGCAGACGAAAGAGTAAAAGAGAAGTGGGGAAAAAGAGAGGCCAAAAGGAGCAACTGGTCCCCAATTAGTTCTACTCTTACAATCAATGGTTCAGCTCAAAAGATCCGTTCTGAACTGTGCTACAGCTGTAGCTTCATTGGCTACATCCAGGTCGTCTAAAGTACAGGTGTTTCAGTTTAATGAACATCACACAAACACAACAAGAGGTAGTGCCACACTGCAGCTTGCTTGCATGCAGCCGAATTGGGCCGACACGGAGGAGGTACCTCTCGCTTACACGAGAACGGCGGAAAGTGACAGCTGTGCTGTAGCGTTTCGTGCGGTGTGTAATTAGCTGGCGGCCCATGGAGGTGGGAGGAGAAAGGAGATCTGTACAGCCTCTATGCGGAAGTCTGTGCGCGTCGGTAGTCATGAAAATGGCTCCGACTGCTCGTTTGTCTACCTATAACGTAAATAAAAAAATGGCTTCACTATAGGGAGACCTAGGCTTTAAACCAATAATACCCTCAAGAGTACAATAGTCCGAATAAAGCAAGTTACAGTTTTTTTTCGGCTAATTATAAACAGCACGCAGCACGTTTTCTCCTCCCATCCCATGGGCCCCTAACGGCTCACAAACAAAAAAGTAGATGTTATGGCCCAGAGGTACCTCCCGTAATGCCCGTAAATTGAAAACCTAAGATAATAATGAAGGATGATACCAAGAGAGACACTTTTATAACCTTTGCCAAAAAGATGATGAGAAAAGTCGGAGCAGCTAACGGCTCCAAATATACAGACTAGGATAATGTATAGAGTCAAATGTAATCCAGTCCAATCAGATTAACAAAAAAAAAAAAACTAAATATACAATTACTGTATCGATAAACATAGACACAAACGCTGCGACAAAGAGGGCAGTGATAATAAAAGATGAATCCAAAAAAAAAAAAAAACCTCTGGTGCTGGCCTAATTACAACAGCATAGCATCCACTCGTGCCCTGTTGCTGACAGATCCGGGGCACCTCAGTATAGGCGGCCGATGGCACCCGCGGGGTTTTAATGGGCATTCGGTTTATCCGGGAGTCCCACACACATTCACCAGACCTCACCCTCGGTCCGGTGGCAGTGCGTAAATGCATTTCCCCGCGAGAGAAAAAAAAATCATAGCATTGAGTAAGAGGCTGAAGAGCTAAAGAGCTTAAAGGCCGGCAACGCAACTGCAAAACCCCTGGTGTTGCAGATGTATGTGGGCGTCGGAAAACACCATCATCTCGGTGACCCGACTGCTCGTTTGCCCCCTGTACTATAAAAAAAAAAGAGGTTGGCAATTTACTAATTTGGCTCCCCCCGACTTTTCGTCTTGCCCCTTTGCTCGTGATGTGTAGAGACGTGCTACTAAAACGATGAATCTAAAGTTAATCTGTCAGACATCAAGTCCCTACGGAGTAGATTCTAGAATTCTAGAAAAAACCCCGTCAATCAGATTCGGAGCGTGCGATCCGTTATCCCATACAATGCAGCGCGACGGTGAGCGAACAATGGATTGGTTTGATTGAATTATGTACTCCACATTGGCTTTTTGTTAGAAGTTGATTTACTTCGAGAGTGTTCGAGAATTTTCTTTACGAGGTCGCCGTTGCGTCCCGGCTTTACACGTAGTGGTGACCGGATCTTATTTAGCATTAACTTATTATTAAACTGACACCTGTCAAAGTCCATCCTTTTTATGTGTTTATTTTTTTTTTTTTATGGTATAGGGGGGCAAACGAGCAGTTGTAGCCATTTTGATGACTACCGACGCCCATAGACATCTGCATAAAGACTATACAGATGCGCTGCCCCCCTTTCTCCTCCCATCTCCATGGGCCACCGGCTACTTACACACCGCACGAAACGCGACAGCACAGCTGTCACTTCACGCCGGTCTCGTGTAAGCGAGAGGTACCTCCACGGTCGTGCCGGCCCAATTCGGCTGCATGCAAGCATACAGCGTGGCACTACCTCTTACCTTCTACTACTTCTTATTATTAAGGAATTTGATAGATGTCAGTTTATTACTTGGTTGATGCTTGGATAAAGTTAATAATTATTCTATGTGTATTAATAAGGTAGTATCAGTTTAGAACCGTGAATTATAACTCCAAGAATAAAGCTAGAATATGTCAAATTACTTATTAATAAACTATGGATTTGACAGGTACTAAGTAATTTAATACTTGGAGTAAAGTTAATTTATGTTTATAAATAAGGGGGTAAAAGATGGGCCACTGGATTCGAGTGGTCGGTCGCTAGGGTGGTATCATTTTAGACGAGAACAAGAAGCATTTTTTTATAATATGAGGGCCAAACGAGCAATCGGAGCCGGGGCAATTTTCATGATTACTGACGCCCACAGACAGACACAGCTTATACAGATGCGTTGCCCTCTTTCCTCCTCCCTCCATGGGCCACCGGCTACTTTCACACCTATGCTATGGACTTGGGTTGGAGCTATGGAGTACACAAAGTGTATGCGCAAGTGCACTTCTATGCCCATATTCTCATATTACGATGGGACAGTCTGACACGACCGGAGAGAAATCAGGCGCAACACCGACCGCGTTTTTCGGGACAGGGGGTGTAACACTGCCAACCTCCCGACTCCGAAAATTGAAAAATTTAAATAACACTTTTCGGTCCGAGGGATTCGAACCCTGGACTCCAGGACTGGCTGAATATCCTTACCACTAGATCAAAAAGCCTAGCCATAAAACAATAATGTCAGTTTGTTTGCGTAAAACACCTAAAAAACCTCCGTAACCCAGAATAAAAAGGCGCAGAGCAGCCAACGTCCCATTTCCCTCACCTACATATTACAATGCGTCTCAAACGTCGGCATCAAATAATTTCAATAACATCGCCCGCCTTTGTTGTCCCATCTGAATACACGTTCAATGGGCATTTCGCCAGCGATATCAATGGAGGCTTCGACGCTTTCACAAGAAAATGTACGCAAACTATTTTGAGGGTAGTTCTACAAGTGACAACAGATGGCGTGGATGTCATATAGCGCCTCTTTTGATGCCAATTGATACTTTTAAGGCTTTTACAAACTATATACGGTAAATTAGTTTTTTAAGGGTATTAAAAACGTATAACAGTTAGGGTATGCTTGTTAGAAAGAGACAGATTTCGCTAGCTTTTAAGCTTTGGGGGTAGTTTAAAAATTGGACAATGGCGGTGAACTTAGAGCGTGATATTGTCGTCACTGTCAATAATCAAATATCAAAAAGTCATCGTTCGTCACTTCCACCTGGATATAATAATGTATGCAAACTATGTGAGGGTAGTTTTAAAACTGACAAAAGATGGCGATAAATATAACAGCGAACTTATAAAAACAAAATAAAAAAACTACCTATTGCCTGAAATATTTAAATTTATTTTGTTTAAGACTTTCATGTGTGTTATCTATACATTTTGTAGTTTATTTTAGGATTTTAACGATCAAATACGGCTTTTAATAAATATTTTATAGTAAAAGGTGAAAATAGTGTTAGAGTGAAAATAAAACAAACTATTGAAATATACCTTAAAATTAAGTCCTATATTATTAAGACGTTAAATAAATAAAATTAATCCTTTATAAACAAGAAGTATATAACAAATATGAGAACGGCACAGCACTAGCGCCTATTAAACACAAATCTTAATGTAGAATTGAATTCACAAATGAAAACGAGGTCTGCGGAACACATCCTGTGCAGCCGGGAGACATCGTCCGCATGTGTGTTTACAGACACCGTAGAGATGCCATGTTTACACCATGACATCCAGCGACAGTTGCCGACTTACCGCTTTTGATTCTATCGATGCGTTTGACTACTTCTCAAACGAAAATTGTAATAAAATTTACGACATACTTTGGATGGCTTGTACTAAGTTTAACTAACCAAATGCTCCGATGCATAAAATATTATGGGAAGTGGATGCTATTGACACAGGTGAAATGGTAAAATTTAATTTATCAAGACTGTTATTAATCTAGTATCTAGAGATTGTGCCTAACAGTGTTAGGTTTAGTAGTAATTCTAGGTAGCCACTAAACAGCAATGGTCGTCGAAGGTCTCTGGATTTAGACGGACCTATGGAGCAAAGATAAGCATATTTTAAGCTTTTTAATGTTTTATTTACTTCATGAGTGTTTTTTGCTTTTTAAAATTTAATAATAATTAGATTAGGCAAAAAATTTGAAAATAATTATATTAACTATAAATAGTATGAATAAATTTAGATATTTATTACTAGATTTTTTAGAATAATTTTTATGATTTTTTTTCACATAATTTCTATTATTTCAAAAATAAATTGCCTTTAGAAAAATATGTTTCATATGAGATTTACTATTTTAAAAATCATTGCAATTAAAATTGCAATGATCTTGAATTGCCAAATGTTTGGTGTGAACGAACATGAGAAAAAATAGCAAGTGAAATGGAAAATGTCTGTTTATGTCAGTTTATAAGACGGAGTGCCGCAAGGTTGAACGCTTGGACCGATTTAAATTACAAACGCTATTGTTTCGTATTGCAACTGGGTCGATAATAATTAAAATGACAGTGGAGAGTTTAGGAATTTTTAGGTCATATGTCTTTAACATGCATACATATTGTACTGCAGTCGAAATCGGGATTATCGGAGCAACACAGGTGTGAAGAGATAGCTATATGTTTGATGCGGTTGTGTGATCATAGAATTGACATGTCGACAATGCGACGGCAAAGACGGCGTTTGCAGGCGTGTGTGTAGAAGCACTTCCCCGGTCGTGCCGATCCGTTTTGGATGCAATGCTAACGCTACTACCTCTAAAAATGAATATACATACATGTAAGAGGTAGTGCCATGCTGCATGCATGCATGCAGTCAAATTGGGTACCTCGCGCATAGGTACACGACACTAGCTGGCTGAAAGCTGTGCTTACGCGTGTCTTGTGGTGTGTAAGTAGCCGGTGGCCCATGCAGAGAGGAGGAAGGAGGGCAACGCATCTGTGTGTGGCTCTCTATATGTCTATGGGTGTATAGTCATGAATCCTCCGAATGTTCGTTTGTCCCTATTATAACACACAGTCATAAATTATTTATGATCTATTGTATTTATATTAATGTCAATCAAAATTTTGATTGAATGTTCACAGAGATTGTGGTTTGAGACTCGACTCGATAGGTAAAGGTGGGTACCTACAACCGTAGGGGTAGGTCTCGCGTATGTGCTACCGCCGTAGATGGTTATGTCGCGTTTGTGAGTAGCCGGTGGCCCATTAGAGGGTAGTCATCAAAAGGGTCCGTCTGCTCGTTCGCCTCTATATCTATAAAACTCAAAGGTGACTGACTGACATAGACATCTATCAACGCACAGCCCAAACCACTGGATGGATCGGGTTGAAATTAGGCATGCAGGTTGATGTGATGACGTAGGCATCCCCTAAGAAAGGATTTTTAGAAATTCAACCCCTCAGGAGATGAAATAGGGTGTTGAAGTTTATATGGATTTCTTATATTATAAAAAAGCCTTAATAAATATTTTTTACCCTGTGTACGGGACCGTATTAATCGTAATTTGTGAAGATGCACATCCACAGACGTTTATTTTCGAAAAAACCGCATCTATCACCCTACACTTGCGCCGCGGTTTCGCTTAGACCGGTTGTAACCATACCCTGATATGTTGCATCCAAAGTGCTTATAAATTACAGATCCATCTTAGGACGATAAGTTATATAGCTGCGCCCCGCGGTTTTATCCGCGTAACTTTCGATCTCGTCGAAATGTCGAGATAAAAAATAGATGTGGGCCGATTCAATGCCCGATATGCTCACAATTTCACTAGAATCGGTCGAGCCGTTTCGGAGGAGTATGGTAACTTGCGTGTGACACGAGAATTTTATATACTTGTACATAGAGATACATATTACGTACAAGATTTTGTATTATCCGACTGCGAAAGTGGAGGTTTTGATTGTACGCGGCTTATGACAATATTGTAGTTATTTTAAAGCTAATCTGGTCGTGTACCCCGTTTTTATGGCATAAGCGGCAAACGAGCAACCGCCTCCACCCCCATGGGCCACCGGCTACTTACACACCGCACGAGACGCGACAGCACAGCTGTCACTTTACGTCTGTATCGTGTAAGCGAGTACCTCCCCGGTCGTGCCGGTACAACTCAGCTGCATGCTTGCGTGCACTACCTCTTGCTTAGCGATCACAAATCCATCGAATTCGACCTTTACATTTAGTTAACTTTAGAACGGTACGTATTTGGGCCTAATCAATATTTATAATTGCGTTTCAATCGTGAATAACTTCCAGACAATTTGAACCACCTGTTCTGTTTGTGTGTTTATCATTATTTAATTAACAGAACCCTCGCCGTGTTCATTTTAATTTATTTTATTAGTTTACGAGGACTTAGCATCTGCATAAAATCTATGCTTTTTTTTTTTTTGTTCAGCCTATGTTGTCCCACTGCTGGGCAAAGGCCTCCCCCAAACTTCGCCAACCATCCCGGTCTTTTGACTTCTCCCACCAGCTTTTGTCGACGTTGGCGGGACGACCTCGATGCCTTCGACAAAATCTATGTTGTTGGATTTTTTTCTCTTATTTGTTTTTACTCGAGAAACATTCCGAAAAAAGTAAGTTTTGTACATTTAAACAGTTAGGTAACAAGACAATGTACGGATACGAGTTTAAAGTCAACTTTAGAAAAGAAATCAATGAGAAAAATACTCTTGTTTAATTCATCAACGAATTACCCAACACGGACTAATTGCGCTTCTAATAATTATACGCAAATAACAGTAAACTAAATACATTTTAGCATTAGCATACAAATACTAGCTGGGGCTTCACCCGCGTATCGAGATGAAAAATAAATAAATAAATATCTGAGGATCTTACACACCACGTTAGCCTAGCCCCGTGCTAAATACCTACCGTAAAGACTTGAGTTACGAGTAGGTACTAGACAACGGAATATATTTAATATATTTTATAAATTTAAGAAATTTTATTTATTTAAGATTTTTATAATTAGAAATACATATTATAATACATAGATGTTTATCCATGACCAAGGCGGGATTCGAACCCGCGTCCCCCGGCGCAACATGCTCCACTTATCCGAGCCCTGTACCACTGCGCCAGCCTGGTCGTCAATAGATGTTGGCCGATTCTCAGACCTACCCGATATGCACACAAAATTTCATGTTTCATTTCGGTAGACCCGTATCGGAGGAGCATGGTAACTAACATTGTGACACGAGAATTTTATATAAGACTAGCTGCGCCCCACGGTTTTACCCGCGTAAATTTCGATCCCGTAGAAAATAGAAAATCATCCCATAGCATCCCATAGGAACATTTTTTCTGGATAAAAACTATCCTACGTGTTAATCCATGTTACCCTCTATGTGTGTGCCAAATTTCATAAAAATCGGTTCAGCAGTTTTTGCATGAAGGAGTTACAAACAAACAGATATACAAACTTTCGCATTTATAATATTAATAGGATTACTATTTTTTTTATGTAATAGGGGGCAAAGGAGCACGTGTTTGTGACTACCGCCGCCGATAAATGTTCTCAAAACCAGGTGTCTTGCAGACGCGCTGCCGGCCTTTAAGAGGAGCTCTTCTTAAAGAACTCTAAGTCGTACCGGATGGGAAATATCGAGGGAGGTTCTATAGGGAACGTGCACGAAACATAGCAGCACTTTCGGCGCCTAGTGATCATTTTAGGAATCAAGTGCTAGCAAAACACTAAGCCCAAGACAATGACAAGTTGACATGCGTCATATCATACGTACAAACGAAAATTTGCTAGCATTCGGTTCATATTTCAGCCACTAGTTAGCGTTGTAGTCTAGAAGCTTGATCCCTATTAATAAACATAGATTAACTTTATCCAAGCATTAACAATAGGTTATTCCTTATTATATTATGAGGGATTAGTGCCCTCCTCCCAGGCTGTTTCTATACCATAATTATTGTACATTCATGAATTGTATTGTATTATATCATATGCAAATGTACTTGTATTTTTATATTTTTGAATTTTACAACTGATCAAAACATGAGGCCCGCTGAGTTTGTTTCGCCGGTTCTTCTCAGGACAGGGCTAGGGTTGAACCGGTGGTAGATTTAATTGTTGACGTTCAAAAAGTAATTCTTGTAATTCTATTTTGAATAAAAACTTTTCTTTCTTTCTTTCTTTCTTTCTTTCTTACTATCTATTTTACTAGGTATTAAATAAATGATTGCACAACTCACCTGTCCTGTGGCCTCGGAGCCGCTAGCCTCTGCATCATCCAAGCCTGCGGAACAGGCGGCATCAGCCCCGTCCCCAGCGCCGCCAGCGCCGTGATCATCTGCTGGAACTGAACAGCCCCTCATCAGACACTGATCGGTTGATCACCACCAGCCATCGGCTGATGGGAATCATCCAAGATGATCAGCGGATGACTGTTTATAACAACGGGCCCGGATAAAGGAGCGCGTGGATCTCCGGCCATTATAATACTAGTAAAATTGGTTTCTTTTATTGGGATGCATCTGCCCCATCTTCAGCTGAGCTGTCGGCACACTTTTTATCCATAAACCTAGTCTTGTCATCTAACAAGCACTAACAGCAATTCAATGGAGCGGTATTGGTTTCATTCAGGTCGAAAAAAATGTAGAGGAAAACGGATCTTTTTGAAACGCCTGGTAGGTTCCTCGTATTTAAGTAGGTACTTTATATTACTTATAACGTGAAGTGTGAACTCTCATTACATTATGTAGTCCTGGTAACTGGCGTAACCACAGAAACGAATTAAATATCTTTCAGTGTCTTATTTTTGTTTCTAAACTTGTAACATGACTAGCTGTGCAGCGCGGTGTCCCGCGTTTAATTTGAACGAAATCCCTGACGTTTCATATAAAAGTCCCTAGTATAAGGAGCTCAAGATCCTAGAACATCTGAAATAAGCTACTTAACAGTATGGTCCCAATATTCAAGAGACCTGATCTGGTCCGCCTTCATATTTTTTCCACAAGTCTTAACATGAGTTTTTTCGGCATGACGCCGGGGCCTGCTCTGCCTATATTGGGATGCATCTCTACTATCTGAAGATTAGATATAGGCGGGTCAGACCTACAGCAACAAAAACAAGAGCTCTTATGACAACATGAGACCCTGGTACCGCATACTAGGCGTTGACAGAGATACCTCTAGCTTTTATGGTATCATACGTTTCGGGTATTGTACACTAGCCCCCTTATTTTAAAACATAGAAATAAACAAGTCATTCCATACTTTTTATCTGTTTTTATTAAGGAATTTGACAGATGTCAGTTTATTACTAAGATATTCCTTGGATAGAGTTATTCTATGTTTATAAGGGGGTTAGTTTTCTTTTTGAGTACCCTCACCAGCTGAGCAGCTCTCACGAGAGCACTTATAATATCACAGGGCATCTCCTATGACATGATGCAACCCTGGTACTGTATAAGAGTTAACATTGAGTAGATAGATAGCAGACATTACGAGAACTTGCCATCTATTGCGACACTATGCGGCCCTGGTAATGTATCTCATACACTGATTGGGATGATGCAGCTATCAGGCTCTTAAACGATATCACAGGACATCTCTTATGATATCATGCTCTCCTGGTACTGTATAGGTGCTAACAAAGTTCCCTACATCAGCTTTAGCTCTTACAATATGGACTCCTGGTACCTGCGCGATCGCCTGCGGGTTCTGGCCCTGCAGCTGCAGCTGTAACAGGTGCTGCAGCAGCGGGTGGCCCGCCGGACTCTTGGCGCCCGACACAGAACTGCTGTCCGATTCTGATGCCGGACTCTGGAACAAGATAAGAGTAAGTTAAGTTTTGGTAAGAGGTAGTGCCACACTGCATGCTTGCATGCAGTCGAATTGGGCAGGCACGACCGGGGAGGTACCTCTCGCTTACACGAGACCGGCGTAATGTGACAGCTGTGCTGTCGCGTTTCGTGCAGTGTGTAAGTAGCCGGTGGCCCATGGAGGTGGGAGGAGAAAGGAGGACAGCGCATCTGTATAGCTTATATGCCGATGTTTGTGGGCGTCGGTAGTCATGAAAATGGCTCCGGCTGCTCGTTTGCCCTCCTATATCATAAAAAAAAAGTTCAGTTTATTACCAAATTATAAAACGGGCTTGGCCCACCACTCGTTTTCGCTGCTAACGACCCTATGATCTCAGGGAGCCCGAGGGAGAAGATGGCTTGGGACCCGCAACTACAGTTGCAAATCCCAAGAATTAAAAAGCCGCACAAGCTCAAATTTTGCCAGGAAAGCCGGACACACTGGGTTTTTTAAAGAAAAAAAATGGTAATTTTCTCTTAGCACTTATTATTACTATTTTTTTTAGACTTTCTCTAACAATCATTTTTGGTTCGCCGGCGAACTTTTTGGTAAACTCGTCAAAGGTCTGACAAAAGCCGTACAGGCCGGACTTATCCCAACACCTACCCAACCTGGCAACGAAATTATTCAGAAGTAGGAGTAGAAAGTAATTCCAATTTCCCTCCCCAGTCAGTCCCCAGTGTGGTTTAATTTAATGCCTCTTGCTTTTATCAACCTTGTACATACCATATGCTACCGAAGAGTCCTAAGTTATTTTGGCCATATCGTCCGAAGAGAGCCAGACAATCTTGATAAACTGGTTGTAATCGGCAAGATAGAGGGGACACGACCAAGGGGACGTTCACCAACTCGTTGGTCTGACCAAATCAGGGAAATAACAGGTCTCACTGTGACTGTAGCAATTAAACAGGCCGGAGATAGAGCGGGATGGAAGGAAATAATTAATAAATTCGTGAAGGATTTCCAGAACGAGCACAACCTTCAGCAATGAAGAGCACGACCAAGAAGAAGACATACCATATAGCTCCGGATAGAGAAATTGGAAAAAATTAAGGGAGACGTTTGCCCAACAATGGGACACATGATATAGGGCTAATATAATAATAATTTTCTCGATTTTCTCTCTCTCTCACACGATGAAACGATTTTCTCTCTCTTTCACACACTATCTCTCTCTCTGGCGCTTATCACCAAGACACTTGGCTGCAGGGTACGGAACCGTAGCATTACGTAGCAACGCTACCAGAGCGTGAATGGTAGCACTTCTACATAATCTACACTAATTGGACGACCAGGCTGGCGCAGTGGTACAGGGCTCGGATAAGTGGAGCAAGTTGCGCCAGGGGTCGCGGGTTCGAATCCCGCCCAGGTCATGGATGTTTATCTATGTATTATATGTATTTCTATAATAAAAAATCTTAAATATATAACATTTCTTAAATTTATAAAACATTAAATATATTCCGTTGTCTAGTACCCGCAACAGAAGTCCTTACGGTACTTAGCACGGGGCTAGGCTAACGTGGTGTGTCCATAGATATTTATTATTATTATTATTATCTACATGATACAGCGTTACTAGTGATGCATGCTCTCGCATGTGGCCTATGAGAAGCCGGTGGCCCTTTGGTGAAGGGCGACACGTCTGCTTAATGCATATGCGGATGCTACCTAATGTTCTAATAGCTCGTTTATCATATTCATGTTCATCGGATGCATTTGGCATTTACGAGGATATAAATAAATATACAGCAAACTATTAATAATATCTAACAATACTTTTTTTATGGCATAGGGGGGCTCATACAGGCTGTAGGTACATATGCGCTGTTCTCCTCTCTCCTCCCACCTCCGTGGTCTACCGCACGAAACGCGACAGGAAAGCGCTGTTACTTTACGCCGGTATCTTGTAAGTGAGAGGTACCTCCCCGGTCGTGCCGGCCCAATTCGGCTGCATTCTAGCATGCAGTGTGGCACTACCTCTTACTCATACTAAATATAACTAATATTATCAATTAGAAAAGCTTTCTTTGTTATTCATTCACACACAAACTTTGGATGAAATTTGGCATAAATGTAGATTATTAAAATATGTATAGCTAACATAAAAAAATATTCTTTTTTCTCCAAATTCAAATATTTCCCTGCTGTATTTTAAGCAGGTGAAATCGCGGTTCAAATCTAGTGTAAAACATGTAAAATCTGATAGTACTTTTATTACCTGCAGCATAGTAGGGGAGAGCGGGGCTAAAAGTTCCCGGGGTAAGTTGTTCGAAATGAAATAGCTTCATGAGTAAAAGAGATAAATATATTTAGTTAACACTTCGTGAAATGGAACAATGGAGCGCACTGACGGCAGCCATCTTAATATGGCCAGTGGCAATTGGTATATCGGAAAGGACGTTCATGTGTCGCAGATCAACGTAAGTAAATATTTTGTTCTTATTTCTTTTTGATATCTATAATTATTGTTAAATAATTCGTGTTTAGTTTTTTGATTAGTTCGTACAAAAATTCATCAAGCAACATATTTACTATTCTAAAATCGCAAACGTTTCGTCACTTACCCTATAACTTGCTTTTTTTTTGCCACATGCTATTAGGGCTAGATGTTCCTTTTTTTGTGGGGCACGTTGTGACCTCGGAACAACTTGCCCCAATCTGCTTGTACCAATGATTTAGTAAATATATATTTTTTTCTTTCACAGTATGCAGACTTATTCCCGAAAAACTACACGCGGTTTCGGATCTAAGGAGTTATTGCAAAGGGCTGCAGACGCAGTTATCAAAGACGGCCGTAAAATAAAGACTGTTGCAAAAGAATTGGAAATTTGTCATATGACATTATATAGATATGTAAAAAAAGTGAAAACTGGAATACAAAACATTGCAGTTGGCTACAAAAAAAGTAAGGTTAGTTTTTACCGAAGAACAGGAAAAGCAGTTAGCAGAATATTTGTTAAGATGAGCAACAATTTTTTTTGGTCTTTTGCAAGTCGAAGTTCGAAAACTAGCATACGAATGTGCACAGAAATTCAATGCACCTGACATTCCACCATCCTGGCATAAGAATGAAAAAGCTGGCCCAGATTGGCAGCGAAAGTTCTGAGGATGAAGACAAAAGCTTAGAATATTATTGCTTAGTCTACTGTGACCCCTACTCCAACTCACGTTCTGGCGAAGAGTGGGTTCAGTGTCAAGACTGCAAGAACTGGGTCCATTCTAGATGTAGAAATGATCATGAAGTTTTAACATTCATTTGCCCAAACTGTGACTCGGATGAATCTTGTAACGAATGATATTTAAATAAGTGTCGCAATTACTATTTAAGTCTGTTGTATTTGACTAAACCAAATTTTAAAGGCTGATTACTTATACATCCTGTTAACTACTTTGTAATGATCACTACCGTTAAGTACATAAAGATTAAGAAATGTTATAGCATAAAAATGTTTAATTTATATAAATAATTGTCCTAATCATTACTTAAGTCTGTTGCGTTGAAGACTAAACCAAATTTTAAAGGCTGATTAGTTATACATGATCACTACCGCTAAGTATATAAAGATTTAGAAATGTTACAACACAAAAATGTTTAATTTAGAGAAAATTTAAGAAAAAATAATGATTATTATTAAGAAGATATTGTTGATTAGTATTTAAATATATGTTTGGATAAACTTAAACTAGTATTTTATGCACATTATACCCTAAGAATCTCCTCTTAACAGCAAGTTGTTCCTTTCCGCCTTTACTTTCATTGATATTAATTATTAAAAATCTAACATATTATGAACATAAACCTCTTTATATAAAGTCTACATATATTCTTAAACTTTACTTGCATAACACCAAAGCTAGCCCAAGTATTTTCTTTATATTCTTTAAGAAACTAAAGTTAACTAAAAAACGGAACTTTTAGCCCCGCTCTCCCCTACCTATACCAACCTATATAAGCAGGAAATACCGAGAAAACCGATTTTACTAGGTTTGACACGCACATGATGAATTTAAAGTAATACTCGGAAATCTTACGGACGAGGAAAACGATAATTTCCATATTTGGAAATATTGACGTCATGTCCGTTGGTATTTTATTGAGTAGATACCTATAGGTAAGATAAATTCTCTGTTGTATGGTTTGATAGCTACTACGCGCAGATCTCAGCAAATGAAAAATATGCCTTGTTGTAGATATAGCAATAACTGATACCTATATGTTTGTATGTATGTTTGTTTTAGTTACGTAGAGGTAAGTGTATATATATTCCCTGCTAAATTTCCTGTTAACGGTTACGGTGTGTGATTAGATTCGTCTTGATGACGTAAGTGATACTATCTACGTTAGAGTATATTTTAAGCGACCAGATCTTGTGTTTTTTATTTAACGCACTAATTATGGATAATTTGAATGTTTTATTACCTAGTACCTACTATTAATGTGCTACTTTGAGGTGCCATCCAGCACGGAAGCCGCACGAATATGCCATCGTAGCTGACACATTGCATTTCTTATGTAGACAGAGTCATAGACTAGAATAAAGTCCGTCGCTAGACATGCCAGGGGAGATTAACTGGTGGACCAGCATCGTTAGAAATACACAGGTAAGACACAACTTTAAAATTAAATACTATAAAATATCTTTTAGCTTTTCAAAAGTGAAACTCTCCTTTTTCCTTTCGCATTTCACCTCTAAACAAAAACCCGCTTATGTATTAATTTATTTCGAATTAATATTTAAACAGTATAAAAATACAATGGCAACATTTTTTTCGCGAAACGCTCATCGTAAATCAACTGGCACGCTTGTTATGTAAACTTATGGTTCCTGAAGCCATTGTTAAGACTTACGGCATGATGGGGGAGAATGGCTAAACGCCGCCCATCTAGTAATTCGTGGCCGCGTATAATAAATTTAAAAAAAAAACAATTGTTCACAACAAACGCATTAATAAAAATACTATTCTAAATTCAAACCATTAACCGGTTCCCACGACCGCCATGTTGGTTCGTCCTCGGCCGCTATTGGTCGAGGCCGCGAGTTAGAATTAGAATGTGTAGACCCCACCATTTGGCGAGCGGTAAATTATGTGTAACCAGTTTTTTACGTTCCAAGTTCAAATAATGGGAGCAGACGAACAGCTGCGTTCAAATTGGCGCGCTGTCATCGTCGACAATGGGAGTTAGAAAAAAAAATGGCGGCAAAGACATTGATTGTAAGGTTTTACTACCGCAATTACAGGCCGGTTGTTATTATTTACTTATCTAAGTAGCGGTCACAACTAGCTATTTTATTCGTAAAATGCCAACGTAGGAGCAACGAACTAACACACTATACTTATTTATAGTCACAAATGTTTTTATGTTCATGATAACGTTTAAATTGAGAACTAACCAGCATAAAATATTGACATTTTATAAAGAAGTTTATCAACTTTGTTGATAATTGAGAAATTTATTTTTATTATAAAATTACGCCTATACTATGATATATTTTTAATATTAAGTTCAAAAATATATTTAAAGAAGTTTAAGCGATTTTACACAATGTAATAAAACTTTTTTAACGGATTTTCTTGCGGTTTTTTTAAGTACATATTTTGTAATCCCGTTTTTAAAGTTTTTCAGTGTCCATCCCTGATCATGGTGGCTAAAAACTTGTGAAACGTCGGGATTTTAAATAAACAACGATAAAATCCGGTAGGTACCTAATAGTTTTGTAAAAAAAATATAGTATGTTTACTTTACAGTGAGCTACATTTCATTAACATTATCAAAATGGAAAACTAAAATTTATTAAATTATTAACTACATATTTATGTTAAAACGTTCCCACATACCAATTAATAATAAAACAAATTACATTACTATGACCAGTAATTTCTCTTACTTATAATAAATAAAAATTATCGTTTAAGATTTATGTACCTACTGTTTTTATTCATACATAATGTGTAAAGAAAAAACATTATTTTCAATTGACTTTCAATCACCTCTATGTTTTCAAGTCTGCGTTCAGTCTGACCAGCCTAGAGTTCTTCAGGATATAACATCAGGTATCAATGGCCGTCAGTATGCTTTTGGCATACCTCCTGTCCGGCCGAATAGAAGGTAACTAAAAGTCCTGTGTTAAATACAAATTGTTTTTACAATAAAACTATTCTAATGGATTTTATCGCGGTAATAAATAATATTTACCAAGCCAAACGTTTTAAAAGCTTTACAGAACCATCACGGGTGGACTAGAAAAATTGTTTTCGGTATTAATACGGGCCAAAAGAAGTAAGGTATTTT
>LUGF01045388.1:85759-98210 GCA_001625245.1 Calycopis cecrops
GTGTTCTATGTTAAATAATTTTATTACAGAAAACAATTACAGTAAAAAGTTTGTTTCTTTGCATGCACTGGGGTTTAAATTGCACTGTTTATTACGTTTTATTGATAAATATTTCTTATTTATTTAGTAAGTAAAAAGGGCAAGTATCCGTGTCAAAAAGGATAGTTGCTCCACTTTTTTTTGCGGATAGTTGCCCTGGGGGAAATTTTCCGTAAGCATAACCTTTAACGAGAAAAGACATATTTTTCTTGGTGGTTTTGGTTTTACTTTACTAATTTTACTTTAGTAAGAGGTAGTGTCACACTGCATGCTTACATGCATCCGAATTGGGCTGGCACAACCGGGGAGGTACCGCTCGCTTACGTGAGTCCGGCGTAAAGTGTCAGCTGTGCTGTCGCGTTTCGTGCGGTGTGTAAGTAAATGGTGGCCACCATTTACTGATACACTATATATATATATACCATATACCATACATTGAAGATGGGAGAAGAAAGGAAGGCAGCGTATCCATCCGTATCGCCCCTATACAGGCGTCGGTAATTATGAAAATGGCTTCGACTGCTCGTTTGCTCCCTTATACAATAGAAAAAATATCTAAAATAAAATAAACACTTACTCAACAGTAAAATATTTTTGTTGTAATTATAAATTTATAGTTTAAGTTTAATTATTACATAATAAAAGATTGTATTAAATAATAAAAACAGATTATTCGAATTATACAAGTTATTTTTTATTTGAAAAACACATAGCCAAGCATCTATCCTCATATGCGGCAAGTATCCCCAGAAGTAATTTTAAATTTAGGCTACTACCCGCCAAAGCAGGCAACTATCCCATTCTTTAGAGGTCCAGTAAAACAGGATTTACTCAAAATTCATAATGTTTACATGTAAAAATATAGTCTACTATGAAAGATTAATAAACTATCTATACGTATATACTTAGAATAAAAAAATAACTATTACCCATTTTAAATAAAAGAGCCTTTTTTAAAAGTGCGGCATCTATCCGGGTTTTACCCTATTTATAGTCACAAATGTTTTTATGTTCATGATAACGTTTAAATTGAGAACTAACCAGCATAAAATATTGACATTTTATAAAGAAGTTTATCAACTTTGTTGTTAATTGAAACATTTTTGTTTTATTATAAAATTATGCCTATACTATGATACATTTTTAATATTAAGTTCAAAAATATATTTAATGAAGTTTACGTGATTTTACACATTGTAATAAAACTTTTTAACGAATTTTATCGCGGTTTTTTTAAGTAAAAATCCGGTAGGCACCTAATAGTTTTATAAAAAAAATATAATATGTAGGTATACTTTACAGTAAGCTTCATATAAGAAATAATCGATAATGTAATCATTATCAAAATGGAAGACTAAAATTTATTAAATTATTAACTACATATTTATGTTACAACATTCCCACATACCAATTAATAATAAAACAAATTACTTTACTATGACCAGTAATTTCACTTACTTATTAAACATAATAAATAAAAATTATCGTTTAAGATTTATGCCTGTACTTTTTTTATTAATACATAATATGTAAAAAAAATCATTTTCTTTTCTTTCAGACTTTCAATCACCTTCAGGTTTTTAAGTCTGCGTTCAGTCTGACCAACTTAGCGGTCTTCAGGATATCATCAGGTATCAATTGTCGCCAGTATGCTTTTAGCATACCTCCTGTCCGGCTGAATAGAATGTAACTAAAAGTCCTGTGTTAAATACAAATTGTTTTTACAATAAAACTATTCTAATAGACTTTATCTCGGTAATAAATAATATTTACCAAGCCAAACGTTTTAAAAGCTTTACAGAACCATCACGGGTGGACTAGAAAAATTGTTTTCGGTATTAATACGGGCCAAAAGAAGTAAGGTATTTTATATAGTTCGGCCTTTACTCAAAACTCTAGACAATCAGGCTGGTATATTCATCTAGGTTATGGCAATACTATGTTTGTCTACATTTGTTGTTCTTAATTTATTTACCTGTTTCACTTTAATAAAAACTTCATGCTCGTATTCCTTGAAAAACGTATAGATATTCGGATATTTGCAGAATAATTGTGCGGATATCTATGGGCGGTGGTCATAAAATGCCTTGCTCATTAATAAAGAGAAATTGCTGTCAATACAAGAATATATATAGCTGGTGGCCTATGGAGGTGGGAGGAGAAAGGGGAGCAGCGCATATGTATAGTTTCTATACGGATGTCTATGGGTGTCGGTAGTCATGAAATGGCTCCGACTGCTCGTTTGCCCTGCTGTACCATAAAAAAAAAAAAATTTTTTTGGAATTGGCATCACATCGCAGCTGAATCAGGCCGCCCGGGCTACGGAGGTACCTCTTGTTAATATGCTGCCGCCGTAAAGTAGAGGAATAGGTACTCTATCACGTTTGTGGGGAAACATAGGCCCATTGGGTGGGAAGTGTGCGTGCAAAACTTAATCATTGCATATGTTAATGCCGTGTCAAATGTCTCCAATCAGGGGCCGAAAGCAATCGGATCCATTTTTACCATCGACGCACATAGACATCCGCATAAAGGCTATACAGATTCGTCGCCCCTCTTCCTCCTCCACGGGCCACCGGCTACTTACCACACGAAACGCCACAACAAAGCTGTTACTTTACGCCGGTATCTTGTAAACGAGAAACGTTCCCGGTCGTGCAGGGCCTCGGCTGCATGCATGCATGCAGTGTGGCGCTACCTTATCAGACTGCTCTTTTTTTTTATAGCATAAGGGGCAAACGAGCAATCGGAGCCTTTTGATGACTACCGACGCCCATGGACATTCGCATGATTGTTACGTAGATGCGTTGCCCTCCTGTCATGCCCCCCATGGGCCACCGGCTACTCACAAACCGCACGAGACGCGACAGCGACGCTGTCACTTTACGCTTATCAGGTGAGCGAGAGGTACTTCCCCGGTCGTGCCGGCCCAATTCCGTTGCCTAGGAGGATGTAGTGTCATGCATCTCCTCCTATGCAGCATGGCACTACCTCTTATTATAGAGGGCTATAATAATACCCAGGAGATCTCTCGACCGACCCTGACCTCACGGAGCTGCAGACGGCACAAGATGCGCTCTAGACACTACGTGATCACTTATGCACGAGGCGCTGGAGAAGCTCGCCCTTAGCTTAGGGGCGAACGTACAGTTGGAGTTACTAACGTCCATTAATATCTGCACAGTCTAAATTATGCATATTATGTTTACAAAAATAAGATTTTTTATGGTAAAAGAAGACAAACGAGCATTTTGGCTACCGATGCTCATCCGATCCGTTTACAGGCTACACCGCCGGTTACCTACACACCGCACGAAACGCGACAGTACAGCTGTCACTTTACGCCGGAATAGTATAAGCGTGATGTACCTCTTAGTGCTAGATATAGAATGTATTGTTAATGTCGCTGAATAAAAAAATAAAATGTTTAGGTACTGTTTGGAAATGTAAAATTTTTTGTACATCTTAGCCTGCAAGGAATTCTGTAATAGAAAAAAAAAATAAACGGAAATATAGAAGAAGAGGAAAAAAATATAGGAAATAGATATAAATATCTTATTAAATTTTTCGTTTCCTGAGTATAGTGTTTTGAATGAAGTATGTTGAATTGTACAAATATTTGGAGAAGCTGTTAGATGGAACGCCATATTAAATTCAGGGCAATTATATTTTACTATAAACCTGAAAGTTCTATATATGGGGTTACACTTTCTCACCAAAATATATGAACGGATACGAATGAAAACCCTACATACCTACACCTACACATAGATTGCAATCCTACTAATATTATAAATGCGAAAGTTTGTATGTTTGTTTATTTGTTTGTTTGTTTGTTACTCCTTCACGCTAAAACTGAAATTTGGCACGTGCATAGTGAGTAAATTGGATTAGCACATAGGATAGTTTTTATCCCGAAAAAATGTTCCTATGTGATGCCACGAGATAATTCTCCACGGCGAAACCGCGGGGCGAAGCTAGTGTTAAATATAGTAAGTAGTAATTGATTACTTAAATCGTGGGACAATTTATTATTTTAAGTCCTAAGTGAATGAAGGTTTTAGTAATTATATAAATGATTATTTTTTTATCCATCGTCGTTTGACCTCCTATACTATAAAAAAAAAAGCCAACAACAAAGTTTTACGATCGATCGTATGTGTGCATATTTTATTATAGTTATATGTAGAGTATGCATTTAGACATCTCTATGTTCTTAGCAATAACGTGTAAAGTATTGTTAGATTTGTTTTGATAACGCGAGTAGGTACTACATCTATACTGATATATATAAAGCTGAAGAGTTTGTTTGTTTGTTTGTTTGAACGCGCTAATCTCTGAAACTACATGTTCGATTTGAAAGATTTTTTCAGTATTAGTTAGCGAGGAAGGCTATTTACCCGACTGTGGTAAAAAAACGGATTCACGTAAACGAAGTTGCGGGCGTTGGCTAGATAAAATATATTTGAACAGTATGGTTTAATTTTTTCAATTTACGCCAATTCCCTAATGGAGATCACCGAGTCCCACTTATCACGTTCCTCACATATTTGTCTTTCTCCCTCCACATTTTTCTATTCATAGAAATACGACTGCAAAAATCCTTGATAGCACGTTCTTACAGTGTCTACCCGGACTGTCGGATTGGTTACTTTTTTATTTTATTTATATTACAAAAACTATATTCACTACTTTTATCGTTACATTCATATTAACCCTCTTATAGGGACCGTGCACGTAACATAGAGGCAGCCCTTTCGCCGCCCTAGTAATCATTTTAGGAATCAAGTACTAACAAAACACTAAGCAAAAGACAATTACAAGTTGACATGTCATATCATACGTACAAACAAAAATTTGCTAGCATTCGGTTCACATTTCAGCCACTAGTCAGCGTGGCAGTTTAGAAGCTAGATCTCTATTAATAAACATAGATTAACTTTATCCGAGCATTAATAATAGGTACTTTTATATATTGTAGTTGTTTTGTATATTAAGCAATGTTTTTTTCGTTTGTTTGTTTTTCAACTCGTTTGTTTACTACCGTAACAGAAATAAATGTATCATATACCATCAATCATCAATTCTCGCAAAATTTAACATAACTTTTAGTCAGTTTTTTGGTTATTGTCCCAAGAAAACTTCTAAAGATACTAAAAATAGCACCGACTCCAAGTATCATTTCTAATCGACTGCCTCGAAGCTTAAAGGGAGGGTAATGTGTATTTGAACACAATGTATACGTTTGTATGTTCCAGTGTTCCCTCGTTACTACTAAACGGTTGAACCGATTTTGATAAATTCTCAACAGAATAAATATTCTATTTAGATTGATAACTTTTTCGTGCGGTGTTAGTTTTCGTCTTATTGTAAACTAGTCGGGGTTTTGATATTTTAATTATATATCTTTTAAACTAACATTAATGGATTAAATATTTGATTTAGATTGATAACTTTTTCGTGCGGTGTTAGTTTTCGTACCTTTTTGTAAACTAGTCGGGGTTTCTGATATTTTAATTATATATTTTTTAAGTTAACATTAATGGATTATATATCCGATTTAGATTGATAAGTTTTTGGTGCGGTGTTAGTTTTCGTCTTATTGTAAAGTCGGGGTTTTTGATATTTAAATTTTAATCGATTAATCCCTTAAGTGTCACGCGTTATGTACAATACATAAGACAGTCGGCGCTCGATTTAGGTTTAGATTAGTTATAACCTTTTAGCGTTACCTTTAGCGGCTTTTTTTTTATTAAAGTCTAGACAGTATTGTTATTGTCTTTTCAGCATTTAAGGTTTTTTTGTTACATTTTTTTATAAAAAAATTACAAGTGTAACAGATTAAATATTCGATTTAGATGATTTATACCTTTTTAGATTGCTGTTATTTTTTTTTATAACCTAATAGATAGTTTTACAAATATTTGTATCTACGTCATGAGCGCATAAGGAAGACCTAAACCTAGGCAGCTCGCTAAACAATCAGCTAGTTAATATTCAAGGCAGTCCTGTTTAGCGGTAGTCAAGGTGAGCCGAACTACCTCACGTGCGGTGCGTGTGCTAGCACCTCATCATCATCAGCGACGAGCATTCTCTTACGGCATAAGGGGGAAAACGAGCAGTCGGAGCAATTTTCATGACCACTTGAATAGACATGCCTAAGCATCGAGGTTAACTTCTTCGTAAGACTCGTGTCTTTTTAAATTTTATTTTATCTGATAAGACTGCGCCAAATACTTCCTCTGCCTTGCTTTTCTGTTCTTTCTTCTTAAGTTTCATGCCTCATCAAAATATATCCAACCATCTTTCAATTATACCTATATTTAAGTTACATTTACCTTACGAATAAAAAGCACACCTTTACAAAGGCTTGTGCGATTTTTTAATATGTATATAGAAAGAAAGAAAGATCTTGCTATGCACCACGGAGATATTAAATCCTAACACCTAATGTCTGAATAATAAGTTCCTATTTAATTTGTTAGTTATAATGTTGTCTGAAATTAAAATAAATAAGCATTTAATTTGGGATGTTATTGTCTGAATTGAAATCATATTTTTATAGCATAGGAGACAATTAAGTAGCGTGGTCTGATCGAATGATCACCAACGCCCACAGACATCCTCACAAGAGGATTAACAGATGCGATGCCGACCCTTCAGAGACGATTTTTCGCTTCATTGTTTCCATATTGAAGTGCCAACTTCTATAGCGGCGTTAGGCAAGGAAATATAAGTTCCCATCAGCAACATGCTACGTAACACAGCTGGAGCTACGTATAGCATGAGATAGTTTTAAGTTTTTACTTGTATCACTCTGTGACGCCTTTTTTGACGATGAAATGCTCATAGATTATAATATTGCCCATTGCTTTAATATTTATGATTTACTTCGATCCCGTGGAAAATCACCCCATGGCATCCCATAGGATCATTTTTTCGGGATAAAAACTATCCTATGTTAATCCCAGTTGCCCTCTATGTGTGTGCCAAATTTCATGAAAATTGGTTAAGCATTGTGTGAAAGAGTAACAAACACACAAACAAAAAACAAACATACAAACTTTCGCATTTTTAATATTAATAAGATGATATTTTAACTTATTCTTTGAATAATGGTATTATAATGTTCATACACATAAGTTATGTTAAAATCTCGTTTAAAGAAAAAATCTTTCTAACCTAGTTCAAGTTGATTATAATGTGTATTGTATATGGAAATAAATAAATAGATAGAGTAGTAGTAACCTCACGCACCCCCAAAATCGGTGGGGCCATTCTTTGATCTTAGGAAGATTTTGGAAATTTCGAACATACGCCTTTATCTAGGTACATATTGTATTTATTTTATTTTATCATCGTTATCAACGGCAAATCAGTCGATGTAATTAAGTTCTAAGGTTTTATTTAATGCGGCATTTTTTAAATATTTTTTTATAATAGGGGCTAACGAGCAGTTGGCCTTTCACAGACTACGGACGCCCATAAACATCCGCGTAGAGAGACAGATGCGCTTTCCTCTTTTACCCTCCATGGGCCGCATACTCGCGCACCGCACGAATGTGAGCGCTGTCACTTTACGGCATCGTGTGAGCGAGAGTTAGTCACTCGGTCGTGCCGGCCCAATTTAGCTGCTATGCAGCATGGCACTACCTCTAACTAGCACATAGTTTGGTTTGTTTTTTACTTGAACGTGGTGTGCTCCTGATGATAATGATGAGTTTTGTGGCCGACCGACTAGAATGAGGGAGTGTCACGCTGCATGCATGCATGTAGCCGAACCGGCACGACCGGGGAGGTATCTCTCGCTGTACACCGGAGTAAAGTGACAGCTGTGCTGTCGCGTTTCGTGCGGTGTGCAAGTAGCCGTCATGCCGGTTCACGGAGGTGGGAGGAGAGAGGGCCACGCATCTGCTTAACGTCTGTGCGAATGTCATAAAAATGGCTTCGACTGCTCGTTTGCACCTTATACTATATAAAAAAGACTACGGGATTAAATACCATCAGTCATTTTTAAATGGAAATTAAATTCAACACATAATAGAAGCAGACATATATTTATACGTTTTTTAACTAATAAATTACATTACATACATACACGGAAGAGAATAATAATACACTCAAACCAGTTTAATACAGGTTTTCCATGCATACTGATAAACTATAGCCAAGAATATATTTAGTTCTTAGTTCTTTTAGTGTAGCCTGAACTTGACTAAAAAAATTGAAAATAAAACATGCAATGAGTTGTTTAAACTTGATGTAACGTTTTAGGATCTTTTATAGTTAATGAAAATTAAAACTAAATTAATATTTAAAAAATAAAAAAAAAATATTTAAGATTCAAAAGGTTTTATAGTAGGTATAAGGGGACAAATACGGACATATACATGCGCATAAAGTTTATACAGATGCGTTGCCCGCCTTGCTCCTCCCACCTCCACGGGCCACCGGCTACTTACACACTGCACAAAACGCGACAGCACAGCTGTCACTTTACTCCGGTGTCGTGTAAGCGACTAAATATTAATATTTTATTTTAGAATATGGCAAAAAAATATAATAAACATTTCTAAAAGAAGAAGAAGTAGCCTTTTGACAGCTAGCCACAGATGTATGTATTGTGCACGTGTTGTGCTACAGACAGGCTTTTGTAAACGTCTTCTCTCATAATGTTTTTGAATATAGAACAATAAACATTCGACTAACCATGAAACCGCCTCATTTTCTGTTCCCTTCCATTTTGCACTTGAAAAAAAAATAACAAAGCGCACTTAAACCAAAGAGCAGCTGCTTTTCATTTACATTTCCGCCACTTGGACACGAAAGCGTTATTTAAATGTAAAAAATTTCCCGTCGAGCGATAATGCGCGGTATTTTCAAAAATGGAATTCGAATGTCAAAAACGCCAGTTTCTTTTTTTTACGAGCGGTAATGATTAGTAAAGGCGTTCGTACACTGAGGCTATTTGGCCGCACGTGTTCCGCTAAGGGGTGGGCCTTGCACGTGAATTTTCCGAGGTTTCCACCCTCTGCGGACCGCCCCTATAGGCTTTTCTGTCCGGCCTATGCTGTTAAACCGATCGGCTACAAAGTGGAATGGAGTCGCCCTTTTTTATTGTTTTAAATTGACGTGAAACTGATACAAACATTAATTGCATGTGAAACGCGTAATGAATTTACGTTGAACATATTATACACACTGCACTGCACAGAAAATATATACGATTCCAATTAGTTCACCATAATAGTAGAATTTTTAAAGCTTATTACGTATCCCTATATAGTAAACTATTTTAATTCCGCCAATGAAATATACAATTAAAATAACAAATATTTACATTTATTACCATTTGTGTTTACGGACAATGATATATAAATAAAAGATACACCTTAAATTATGGCATAATTACCCATCATGTTATGTCTTTTACATTTAACACCAATATTTTGTTTGACTGCAATATTTAGTCCTAAATGCCACGGGCACTTTGTGCTATTTAAATTTTTTCTACTCTAAAAAATTAACTATGAAATATGTTTGCAAAAACATTATACCTAAGCTTTGTTGCCGTTAGAAGGGCAATATATATAATAAAATAGAAATAAAAAATATAATAATAATAGATTGGACACGATTAAAGCCGCGAGGCAAAACTACTATTAAAAATGTCATCAAATTTATATAGTCTTGTTTTATGCAAAAGAACTTTTAACAAACAAGAATTTTTATAATTATCATTGTCTACATAGTCAGCCTACTGTTCACGATTCAAAATAATTTTACATTATCGCGGCCGAAAAAAAATCAAAAGCTTGGATAAGGTCTCAAAAACTTTTATCAAAAATAACCTACAGTTTATTCTATTTGACAGAAACCAGCCGAAAATTATCAAAGCATGTCACATACATCCACCGCTAATTATATCGGTGGCAAATTAAAAAGGAAGTAAGTACAAATGACGTGAATTAATTTCACGCACCACGTAACCGCGGCGTGTTATTACTGCGCCTACATAGTTAAGCAATAAAAATCAATTGTAGAGCAGAAAGCACCTTATTCTTTAGCATCGCATCAATCAAACCGTTCTTTAACAATATGACGGTAAGTGGCCAGGCCTGTTTCATTATATCGTGGATATTCATGAAGGTGAGCCATAATTCCGGTAATGACTGTATTGACATTTAACAAATGCACGTTATACTTTTTTTTGAATTGCCTTTGAGTTGCATCATACCGTCAAACCGTTGTGTTAATAAGTAATGGCATATTAGTAATATATGCTAGTAAAAAAATAGTACTTAATAAATTATTATGTTAAAAAATATTTTACAAAAATTTTATTGACTTTTTAAAATGTATTTTTTATTATGAAAAAAATATTTATTAAACTCGAAGTACCTATAACTAATAACATATACATTGTAGTAAGTGACAGAAAATAATATAGTGTTTATTTTCAGTCACACACACACACACAAGAACATTTTAACCATCCTAGAAATAGGATTTAAATAAAGAAATATTTGATCATCATCATACACCAGAGCCTTCCCTTTGCTGAATAAGCGTTTAAGAAAAAGATAAATAAACTCCTTTGCATAATCTAAACCACTCCAGCCACACAGCAATGAGAATAAAACAAAGTAAACAAGTTTAAATTCATCTAATTATATTATGAGCGGAGATAAAAAAACAATCCGAAAGACTCCATCACAGAGATTTAATTTCAAAGCGAGTGCTTAGTTCGTGCGCTAACCGTTTTAATTACAATATAATTAGAGCAAAAATTACCCATTAAGCTTTGCTACAAGCGAGTTACATAAGCAAACAATTCTGAGTAGAAGTGCTTAAAAAACAATTATATAATAGCCACTCCGCACCACTCGCTGTTCAAACACTGCCTACTTTTCATGCACTACGCCTACACGCTCACTATTTCAGTAACAAAAACGCCGGTTCAGCGAATCTGAACTTTAATCCCTAAATAACAAGGTCCACGCTCTCCTGAACCGCAAACGCACGCACCCCATCTCTTTCCCGCGTATTAATCAAAATACTAGTTTTCTACTTTGACGTGGAATCGTAGCAAATGGATAAGGCATTGTTTCGTAAATTGAAACTATGGTTAATGGTACGGCCAACGTCAGCTGACCTCTCCTAGTCCCCCCGTCTAGGAGAATGCGTGCGCTCGTTCAAAATAGCGCGGAATCCGGGGGGTCAATACGAGTGGTCGTTCTAAGGCTGGGTTTAGACGTACATAATTGCTATTGTAAGCTAAAGGGTTTACAATATAGTGCAATTAGTAGACAATGATTAGAAATGCTGATACGGATGCGGCTCTTATTAATTACCGCCGTACGTATTTATTGTTGGTCTTTGTGGCAATATAAGTGATTTGTTATTGTTTGTGTGCCGAAATTCCGATTTCCCGTAGTAATGAGCGATTTTAACACAGTAAAAACTGTTTTTGATGTTGACCAGGTTTAGTATCTATACACCACAAAAAGTTCATTCGAATCCGTCCAGTAGTTTCGGAGATTAGCCCGGACAAACAGACAAACGTACAAACGGACAAATAAACAAACAAAAAAAATCATTGAAAAGTGTTCTAATACTATTTAAACATCGGCCCCAATTAGTTTTTCGTAAAAATACTCAATGTACAGACACACGAATTTTACTGTTTTATTATACGTATAGATTAATTTACGGCGCTTTAATAATTGAGAAAAGATTATCTAGGGGGCGCTTGGAAGTGAATAATGAATTGAGTTATTCAAATTAAAACTTTGTTGTAACCCTAATTGAAAACCTTTGGCCATTGAACATTTCTAAAGCCTCTGCTCTTTAAATTAACGATCTTAAAATCTAATTATTTTAGCCAATTTTTAGTGTAGTATGAGTAACAGGTTAAGGGTTCAATTTAGCCAGATTGGAATGTCAAGTCTGGGGAGGCATGTAAAGACGCCTTCAATATATTATGCTGTTGTGTGGATTGTGAGTTTCCAATGGCCCACTGGAGTGATGGAAGGAAGCATCACATCGACATAATAACAATGCTGATGTCTATGGGCGTTAGTATTCGTCAATGGACTCCGACTGCTCGTTAGCTCCCTTATACTATACAATTATCGTCTTAATCTTCTTTCGCGATTGTGACTTTGTCCAATTTTCCATGTTCAGGATATCGAGTTATAACTATAAACATACAAAAACTACAATATTAAGAGATAGTGCCACACTGCATGCTTGCATGCAGCTGAATAGGGCCGGCACGACTGAGGAGGTACCTCTCGCTTACACAAGATCGTCGTAAAGTGACATCTGTGCTGTCGCGATTCGAGCGGTGCGGGCAGCACATGTGTATAGCTTAATATGTGGATGTGCAATAGGCGTCGGTAGTGATGGG
>LUGF01045392.1:20362-37288 GCA_001625245.1 Calycopis cecrops
ATGTACATTCCGTCTTCGACATTTTTTTGATTCATTTAAGTTGAATAAATTGTAATATTAAAAGCCAAAACCAATGTAATTATTGGTTTTATTCAACTTAAAAATGATACATGAATGACAATAGTGAGAATGTGACATTAGGTATATAAAATAAAAAGAATAAAGAAATATCTAAAGTAAGGAGGTTAAATGTACAGGACAGCTGGTAACACTGGCTCGCAGCCGACTGACCGCACGCGGCTGCCGCGCTGCTGTCCGCTATGGCAATCACATGTCGCGCGGCTGTCGCGCTGCTCTTTTTTAGTATGGAAGTTTGCCGCCTGTAAACAGCGCGACTGTCGCACTGCTGCTGCCGCGCTGCTCGCGACCTAATGTGAAGGCGGCCTAAGCGAGAGGTACCTCCTGTAGGTGCTGGCCCAATGGACTTATGCTCAGCAGTAGAATGATAATCATCATGGTAAAGTAACATTTATTTAGATATTGTCGCACAATACGCATTTAAACGCCTAAATCAGTGTATTGCGCACGCAATTCGCAAACTAGTAAATATATCGGAGAGTGTTTGGATAGCTTATCGATTTAGTTGTATTGACTTGGTTGGGCAGAACTAGAGAGGAATGTGATGTTAAAGACAGCGAATCGATGTATGATACATTAATAGATTTGAATTTCGATGTCGAGACAAGAATACCGACATTCGTAAATACTATTGAACTGACTTGTAAAATAACTAAATAAACAGTAACATAACAAGCTAAAGCATTTTATTGGAATGTAAGTACCTATATAACATACATATAATGACTTACGTTTATAACCTTAATCCTGGTAACTACTAAATCTTAAACTGGACCGAATTTGCAAATGATTTTTTGTTTTCTTGGTTTAGACACTAAATACTAATTGTATTCTAAATTTAAAGATTCTATGTCTGCTAGAAGTTCCTTAATTTAACTTATGATGATCGGTCGGTCAGTGAGTGACAAAATCGAGAAAATTTTACAAGTTCCAATTCTAAATCTACAGGTTAATTATTGGTATTTACAATGTCTGCTTAGATACTGAAATATTAGGCTTCCTGTTTTATCCACTACAAAGTTATAGGATCGAAATTGGCCTGAGTTGATTCGAGAAAAGGATGGTACAACCGTGTCAATTTTTTGCTCGACTTGGCGGGGGCACTGCCGTGCCCCCGGAACAATAGGGATCGCGCAGTAAACAGAGGCAGCACACGTCTGAATGTGGCGCGTCTTGTTGTTTTGAAATGTTTATCGGGGACTTACACATCGCACTTAGCTGTCACTTTACGCCGGTGTCGTGTAAGCGAGTACCTCCCCGGTCACGCCGGCGCAATTAGGTTGCATGCATGCAGCCTGGCACTACCTCTTTTAACTGTTCTATTCTCCTGTGGCTTTCAGTGATCAAAATCTTAAGTTTAATTTAACAATAAAATAAATAGAAGCACCACTGCAGCAAATAAATAGAAGCATCCCTGCTGCCCTGGATAGCTCGACAAGTGCTATAAAGTCGCACAATAAGCTTTCCCCGAAAATAGTATAACCAACCTCAAAAGGATAAGGATCAAATCAAAGATAATTCACTTTTATAGTCACCTTATAATTATATTCTATTCAATAATCAATTACACAAACTGTTTATCAAAGATACAGAAATGCTACTTACACTTCGACTCTTTTGCGGATAATGGCGGACTGGTTCTCTGACAAGAACGAATCACTGTTGTCACTTGACAGATGTCATTCACGCATTCTGTCTACTTCTAAATTGGCCAATAACTAATATTCGAATAATCGAATATTAGTTATGATAAATGATTATTTCTGGTAATGCCAGTTATTTAAAAAAACGTTGTGTTACAATAGTGAGGATGCCGCGCGCGAGCTGCTCCCCTCCGTAAGAGGTGGGGAGAGGAGGACACCCGCTGTCCTCGGCCAAGATAATAACAGTATAACCTATCAATCGCAATAGTCCGGTTTGCCTTCTCCCAGTAGCTGGGAAAGACGGGGGGGTCAGCACCCCCATCGACTACAAATTACAGAGGCTCGAGCTACCTTAGGGCACTCGCCTCTCATACAGACGAAGCTGCACGGGGCTTTCAGTTCTGCTAGCGTAGATCTAAAAAAAAAAAATGAGGATGGCAGTAGAAACGGAGCGTGTAAAAATGCGATTGATTCCATAAGGTTTTTATAGGTTGGCCTTAACGATAAATTTTGGAGAAAGGGGAAAGATGTTGGGTCTTATCGAACCCTTCATTAGCATATCCATTAGCCAAGGTTAGAGGTCAAGCCGCTATTTATTGATCCCTTAGGGAGGGCTGAATCTTTCTTACCACTTTGCCAATTGACTTTCGTAAGAAAATGTATAATCTTAATTTCAATATACAGACACTGTTTATAATATTAAAATAACTGCTTTCTACTAAAAGTACCAATGTGAATGGAATGAATATAAGGTACATATAGGGTAAAACCCGGATAGTTGCCGCACTTTTAAAAAAGGCTCTTTTATTGAAAATGGGTACCTAATAGTTATTTTTTTATTCTTATTATATACGTATAGATAGTTTATTAGTCTTTCATAGTAGACTATTTTTTTACATGTAAATATTATGAATTTTGAGTAAATCCTGTTTTACTGGACCTCTAAAAAATGGGATAGTTGCCAACTATGGCGGATGGTAGCCTAAATTTAAAATTACTTCGGGGGATACTTGCCTCATATGAGAATAGATGCTCGGCTATGTGCTTTTCAAATAAAAAATAACTTGTATAATTTGAATAATCTGTTTTTATTATTTACTGTATTAAATAATAAAAACAGATTATATTTTTTTTTATCAAGCTAATTTTTTTTATTAATTCTTTATTAAATTAATCTTTTATTAAGTAATAATTAAACTTAAACTATAAATTTATAATTACAACAAAAATATTTTACTGTTGAGTAAGTGTTTATTTTATTTAAGATATTTTTTTCTATTGTATAGGGGAGCAAACAAGCAGTCGAAGCCATTTTCATAATTACCGACGCCTGTATAGAGGCTATACGGATGCGCTGCGCTCCTTTCTTCTCGCACCTCCAATGGGCCACCGGCTACTTACACACCGCACGAAACGCGACTGCACAGCTGACACTTTACGCCGGACTCACGTAAGCGAGCGGTACCTCTCGGTTGTCCCGGCCCAATGCTGCTACATGCAAGCATGCAGTGTGACACTACCTCTTAGTAAAGTAAAATTAGTAAAGTAAAACCAAAACCACCAAGAAAATTCTGTCTATTCTCGTTAAAGGTTATGCTTACGGATAGTTGCCCTTAGTTGCCCCAGGGCAACTATCCGCAAAAAAAAGTGGAGCAACTATCCTTTTTGATACGGATACTTGCCCTTTTTATTTACTAAATAAATAAGAAATATTTAGCAATAAAACGTAATAAACAGTGCAATTTAAGCCCAAGTTCATGCAAGGAAACAAAAATTTTACTGTAATTGTAATCAGTAATAAAATTAATTAACATAGAACACTCACTAATTTCATTCTGACGCTCGTCAACGTGTCACCGCGGAAGATTTTCGTTCACACAGACAATACACATGCGTCTACTTTAACGACTTATGCGGCACTGAGGCCTGTGCGGGGGACACTTTTGAATGTGATCAAAGACTAACACTATCCACAAGCGTAACATAGAGTATTTGAAACTGAGGCAACTATCCCCTCGAGGCGACTATCCGGGTTTTACCCTACCAATTTTTTTTTTACAATTTTTGTCTGTCTGTTTGTTTCGGTTAATCTCTGAAACAACTGGAGTGATTGTGATGGGACTTTAACTGGCAGATCGCTGATGTGTTAAGATCAATAGCCAATAAGACTTAGGCAACTTTGTTTATTTTTAAATTCCACGCGAGCAAACTCCCCGCGAGTTTGCTCAGCCCAGCTACTATGAGATAACAATTAACAATAACGTCAAACCACGCAAAGTATAAACAAGTGCAATATACCGGCAGGTCTTCTAGAGTATTCAAAAGGACATTCTACTGAATAAACATTATTATATCTTTATCCAAGCATTCACATACTATAAACTAACATGTGTCAAATTCCATATTAAATAACACATAAAAACTATAGAATTTGACAGATGTCAGTTTAATACTAGGTTAATGCTTGGATAAAGTTAATCTATGTTAATTAATAAGGGAGTATATGATTGCTTCTCTCCAGATATCGATAGGTATTTAGTTGCGACTAGTCATGTGAAGTAGTAAATTCTAAGTGAATAAATAAGGTTTCAGTAAGACTCGTCACATATTATAAGTCGACGTAATAAGTCGCTAGTCGCTACCGACAGCCACGTCATTCAGGGATGGCTACTTTCCGTTTCCCAGACTTCGGGCGCGAGCAAATGCTCGCTCGCATGCTTCTTGATGCCGCTGGTATGTAAATACATCTACCAGCGGCAGCAGATATTGAGAGTTTTGCTGTTTGATCACGGAACAAAATCTTAATATAAATTGTTTAAACTTATAAGTAAAGAAAAAGATTTCTTGTAATCTTTCACTGTCACTAAAAATCTAATGTAAGCTTATATTGAACTATCAATATTATCCCGAAAAAGCGCCGTAGACAAGTCTTTAGACCTTTTTCGGGGTCTGGTTATAAAAATCGGCAGCCCTGGGTCTCCTTCATTTGATATCACCCGTCATGATTCGCTGTAACATGTGACATGTAACTTTGGTATTTGCTATTGTGCCTTTTGAGAGCATTCTCGGTGACAGCTGACATTCGTGGAAAATGTTATGTTCGACTATGAATATACCGTTTCATTGGGCAACCGAGCTCCGCTCTATATTTTTAGATACAAAAAAAATTTAATATTTTCAACAAAATGATTAAGTGTGAAAATTCGTGTGAACGAGTAACAAATATACAACCAATAGAGCAATCGGATCCATGAGGTGATTACCGACGCCCATTTCACCAGCCGCGCGTTTATTACAGTTGCCCTACTTAACCTAACCCCCGCGACACGGCTGTCCCAAGTGGGTAGAGCCGGGGGCAGCAGCTATGTGGCTGACCGCTCGTATTGCGCGCGATACATTTCTCCCCGTGACAGCGTTGTCCCAGGCGGGTAAAGCCGCGGCAGCAGCTATGTGGCTAACCGCTCGTATTGCGCGCGACACATTTCTCACAGCGACACCGCTGTCCCAGGCGGGTAAAATCGCGGGCAGCACCTATGTGGCTGACCGCTCGTTTTGCGCGCGACACATTTCTCACCGCGACACCTCACACCGCTGTCCCAGGCGGATAAAATCTCGGGCAGCACCTATGTGGCTGACCACTCGTATTGCGCGCGACACATTTCTCACCGCGACACCGCTGTCCCAGGCGGGTAAAATCGCGGGCAGCACCTAAGCACATATGTGGCTGACCGCTCGTATTGCGCGCGACACATTTCTCCCCATGACCCCGCTGTACCAGGCGGATAAAGTCGCGGGCAGCAGCTATGTCGTTGACCGCTCGTATTGCGCGCGACTTATTTCTCCCCGTCACACTGCTGTCCTAGGCGGATAAAATCGCGGACAGTAACTATGCGGCAGCCATAGATACATTTCTCCCCACGACACTGCTGTCCTAGGCGGGTAAAGCCGCGTGCAGCAGCTATATGACAGCTGACCGCTAATATTGCGCGCGACACATTTCTCCTTCTCCCCGCGACACGGCCGCGGCAGTCGGCCGCTCGCCTTGAACTTGAGATGCTTCGTAAATACTCGCGCTATAAATATCACCCACCCGCGCCTCTTTTATTCACGATGGGTTCTATATATTTTGTGTGCTCGTTATAATATTTTTATTATAGTGTTGTTAATGCATTGCAGCCATATTGGGACGACACCAGCGTAGCTGGCCACATTAGTGTCAAGTGATGGCTATTGTCAAGTTTCTTGTGGTTTGAGGTTTGGGTGAAAAACCAAGGACGCATATGGTACCTATTGGTTGTTCAAACTTTTAAATGCGTTAGTGAGCTCTCTAAGTAACAAGAAGTAGTATTTAGAAGCGTGCAATGGTCAAAAATATGATGTATAAAATAGAAATAAATTGTCTTGATTACATTAAAGCTTTATTGTATTTTCGAATAAAAATAATCCCATCAAAAACATCCTGTAAAAAAAACCAAGTCTCGCAGCTCCGATTTTCTACCATAAAAAGTTGTGAGGATCCACATAATACCAAGTCGGTTAATTTATTTAGTCCCTACTTAAGGAATCTTCTGTTTTAAGTGGTTATCATAACAATATTGAAAATATTTTACATTTTAAACAAATAGATCGACGTAAATGGTCCTACTTTTTTAGTTTTTGGTACATTCCGTCGATCAATTTATAAGTTATCTTTGAACATAACACAAAGGACTAGTAAAAACGTTTTAGCCCATTGTGTCAACTCACTGTTTTATCCCAGGAAACTGAGCTACATTCCCCTCTCCTTTTTTATGATATAGGGGAACACACGAGCAGTCGAAGCCATTTTCATGACCACCGATACCCATATACATCCGCATAGAGGCTATACAGGTGCGCTGCCCTCCTTTTTCTTCCCACCTCCAAGGGCCACCTGATACTAACACACTGCACAGAACGCGACAGCACAGCTGTCACTTTACGCCAGTCTCATGTCAGCGAGAGGTACCTCTCTGGCCGCGCCAGCCCAATTCGGCTACAACCTCTTACAATAGAATTTTTATAGAAAATCGTTTTCTTTAATATTTCGACATATTTTCATATGCAAATGTTGTTCAGTTTTTTTCACACCACACACCCTTTTTCACACGCCCTTTCCCACCCTATACCCCTCCCGTTATGCCTCATACATCTAGGAACCTATCTACACCTGTTATTCTATTGAACTACACTACACCTGTTATTCTTTGTAATCCTATATATTTATATGAGATTACAAAGATATTCATGCAGTTGGTGTATCTAGAAAACTGGACCGAATATATTTTGTTTTCTTGGTTTAGACACTAAATAGTAAATACTAATTGTATTCTAAATTAGAAGCTTTTATGTCTGCTAGAAGTGCCTTAAACTTATGATGATCGGATTGAGTGACTAAATCGAGAAACTTTAAGAAGTTCCATTACTTAATCTACTAGTTCAAATTGAACGAAATTTGGAATATATTCTGTATATACAATGTCATATTTTAGGCTTCCTGTTTTATTCACTACGAAGTTATTGGTGATCTAAATTGGCCAGAAATGCTTCGAGGAAAAGGAAAAGGAAAAAAAGGATGGTACAGCCGTGCCGCTTTTTTGCTCGACTTGGCGGGGACACTGCCGTGCCCTAAGCTAATAAGGCAAAAAATTTATACGTTACTACTTTATACGTATATGTATATGCACTGTGGGACCATATCGTTAATTAATCGGAACAATTTTCAAATGTGTCAAGTCACTGTTTTAATTAGGTATTCACTGGGAAATCACGCCAATTATATGAATTAGGAATTAAATAACATTTAAAAAATGTTTTCTGAAATGCCTTGTAGAGACGTATAAGTTAAGCCTGAGATTAATTGCAGTACATTTAGATACCTATTTTGAGTATTTATATCTGTATAAATATGCGATGTGTTTTTGTTTTGTTATTTTTAATGTAAATACATTTACCTACAAGTTATATACGTTGTAATACTTATCTCCTATTATTATGGAACTCAAAGTTGGCCGGTCTATACTAAGTATTACAGCAAATAGACGATTGACTCACTGAAACATATTGTTCCACACTACGGGGACCGGTGAGGCGCGCGCGGTCCGAGGTAGCGGACAATTATCTTCAGTTTCTACTGGATCACAATTTGCCTTGGAATTTTAACGTTAATTAGCGAAATTAAAACGCCGGAAAAATTTAGAATTACGATCTCAATATGTACGTAACATTACAAGCGCGTAATGCTCGTAGAAACTTATTCAGCTGAAGAGGCTCTTGCACTATAAAAATAGTCTGATCTGATTTTAATGGCGTGTCTCGGAGAGATTTGGTAGAGGTCTGTAAGGTTGTGGCTCCAGTGTGGTAGGTTGAATTAGTTTCGTTTTCAATTCCCATATCTTAATCATATTCCCAATATCTTAAAGTCAGCCATGACACGACCTTGAAAGGTGCCCATATCGGTTATAAATTTATAATAATTAACATCGCTTGCAGGGAAAGCACACTAAATACTTAGACATTAAATTTAAGAAATGGAAACATTTATCAATTCAAAATTATTAGAGAGAAACTGAACTTGAATTCTACGAGCATTCCTCGGACTGCATGGAAATAAATTGGTGGCTAACGGACCCTAAATAGTAGAATCAGAGAATCAATTTTATTCTATTATCGCGATAAGCTTGTTTTATGCAATCTATGCTAATTTAACGATTTGGACCTCCAAGCACTGTTTTATCGACGTAAATTTGCCAAACTTCACCAGACTTGTCTCCCCTTGGTCCGTCCAGCTCGGATGTATTCGTAGCAGCCGTTCTAGCTGAAACAGACTAGCCTATTTAAAACAATGTACGACCAAAAAGACGGTGTGTCCATTGATACCGCTTGCTGCGATAAGCGGATGAGAGCGGCTCTTGCTAACGCAATTATGTTGTTACTGTTATGTAACGCTCATAATCTGACGTCTGACACACGCGCGCCGCTCGCTAACGTGTGGAAGCGAACTTACTGCGTGCGAATATGTTTTCTTACCTTTGGAGTTTGTTTACTCTGTAAGAAACGATTTAAGGACGTGGTATGAAACAAATATAACGGGTAAACCGTATAATAGTTATCAGCTGTGCGTATCGCGCATAACAATTCACCGCGCTTAGGTCGCTTTTTTTATTTTTATAGGGTAATGGGCAAACGAGTAGGTGATAGAATACTACCGCCGCCCATAGACATCCGCAAAACAGGAGGCTTTGCTGGCGCGTTGCCGGCCCTTTAAATAAGAGTATGCTCTTTTCTTGAAGACGTATGTTTCGCGTCTTTTAAGTATTATTCGTTCTTGAGAGATTTTCCCGTTGTGTAACGGAGCTGACACACAGTTTTTATGGAGTATGAGTGCGACCAGTTCGGAGGATTACTGACGCCCATAAACATCTACATAAGCAGAGGCTACGGAGATTCGTTGTTACTACTGTATAAAGCACGACGGTGTTGCCGTCTCTTCCCATCTTTATTGTATGGACAAGAGATGGCGCGGCATTCGCAAACTTCGCTTGCAATTTAGAACCTGACAGTGGCCTTACAAAAAATATTTTTTTTATCCTAGATCTGACTAATGCTTTCGCATTATGAGTAGTGCAAAAGAGGTTAAAGTAATGTAATTGTGCAGGTGTGGTGTGGGCTTCATATACGAGCAGTCGAACAGGAGTGTGGCAGTGGAGCAGTTGCCGCTGGAGCAAGTCCACCTGCTGCGAGAGGGAGACGTGAAGAACCTGGAGCAGCAGCTGCAGCAGCTGCAGCAGTTGAGCGGCGAGCGGCTGCTGTTCTTCCCTCAAGGTGAGTGAGCGCAAACTGTAGTAAATGCAGCACTCAGTGGAGCGCCTGTTGTGTCTACAGATGAGTACTGTGTAGAAAGTTGCAGCAGTGTTGTGGCCATTTTGAAATAGGTAATAGACTGATGGTCATAAAGATAATCATCAGCCTATTGCCGTGCTCTCCTCCGCCGAGTCTCCTCAATCGTACGCCACTGATTCTCTAACTTTCCATCCCTAGCGTTAGTCCTTGGTGCAGCCCAACTTACACATAATATTACTCACCGATTGTCACTAAGATTAAACTCATTCCGAGTCGGAATGCGACAGATCACAGAAGGTTGCTAGTGATGTGTTAGAAGTAGACCTGGAGATGCAATGCCATCGACAGGGAGTTCACGCTCACACATTGGAGCCCAAATGGTCCCGTACAGTCCGATTTCAGAAGAATTTCCTCCCACGAACCCTCCGATTGTGGAATGAACTCTCTGCCGAGGTTTTCCCAGAGGGCTACAATATGGGGTTCTTCAAGAGGAGAGTCAATAGGTTTTTAAAGGGTCGGAAATGCGCATGTGATGCCCCTGGTGTTGCAAGCGTCCTTAGGCTACGGTAACCACGTACCATCAGGTGGGCCGTATGCTTTTTTTGCCACCATCGTGTGATAACCATAAAAAAAAAAATGCAAGACCTCTCATATAATATTATGTCTCATACGACAGATTTATAAATAATCCCAGCCAAACGGCTTACATGGCAAAATTTCACAATCATGGTAATCCATAGACACTCATTTCAAAAGAATACTTGTATGTCAGCTGACGAGTGCTAAGTATGTAGTTATATCTTAAGTATTGCTACATTCTCGAGATAATGACACGTGCAATTATTTTATGTGCCTCTTTTCCGTTCGACGACTTTATTTTTGCTTAATGCGCAGTGACCCCAAAAAGCAAACCTGTACTCACATTAAGCATTTTTAGCACTGACTAGGTATCGAACCTACTCTCGTTGGCCGACTAGCACTCATATCAATCTAATAGCGATGTAGTCTTCTCTTCACTTCCACACGATAAGTTAAGGTCCGAAAAAATAGTGAGTCCCGTAAGCCGTTGCAGTGTCTGCTAAATTGCGACTGCGAAAATCCTATAAATATTATAAATGCGAAAGTTTGTATGTTTGTTTGTTTGTTACTCCTTCACACAACTGCTGAACCGATTTTAATGAAATTTGGCACACACAGAGAGTAACTTGGATTAACATATAATAGTTTTTATCCCAGAAAATGTTCCTATGGGATGCCATGGGATGATTTTCCACGGGATCGAAATTTACGCGGGTAAAACCGCGGGGCGCAGCTAGTCGTTTATGTATTCAGTAAGAGGTATGGTTGTAGTACTATGGTACTAGCACTATGTTGCATTGCTGCCGAATTGGGCTTACACGTGCCGAGTGAGTATCACTAGAGCCGGTAGATAACACTTGCTACCATGATACTTCGGCATAGTCACATTTGTGAGTCACCGGTCCATTGGAAGAAGGTACAAAGAGATCAATTTTCAGTAGCCATCGTGTGGTTCCAACTGCTCGTTTGCTCCCCTAAGAGCTAGACAAGCCGGCCGTAAGCGAGAAGTGTAAGAAAGGAAGTGAATATTAATGATGTGGCATTTAGTGTAACAGGCGTGACCCATTTGTAGGGAGCACCGTTATACATTATAAATAAGGCGCCCGGTACAGTGGCCACGCACCTTCTGTTTTAACACTTTTATTGTCACTGTCAAATAAGGCTAAGGGACTTATTTTATGTTTTACTTTTGCGTTTATGGTGACGGGCTAATCATGAACGACGTGTTGATGTTATGACGATGTCTCTGGTATGGTCTTACGCGCAATGAGAGAAATGTATGAATAATCTTATGTATAGTTAATCTAATGATATACTGTATGTCAAACAATTGAGAAGGGATACTCTTTGTACTGCTGTTGTAAGAAAATGGGACTGGTAGCAGGAGACCTCGCACACGAGACGAGGATTGAATCCTCGCCTTATTGTAATCCCGAGCTTGTTGGAGTGGTTTTCTATTGCGGGACAATCCCTCTGTGGATATAGCGACTTAGGGATTGATTAGCCATCACCGGATCCCATTGAGGAATCAGGAGCATCGTAAAGGCTTGCCTTCCAGTTACCAAATAAAATGAACCAAACACTGATAGCATTGAGACTTGCAAACCAGTCAGCGGAGTAACAAAGGTTGGCAAAAGGCTGAAAAGGGCGGGGTCGGAAGACTTCGTGAATTCTCAAGGTTCATAATATTTATTGGTTTACGTATATTGAATTCTTTAAGTTGGCATAGACTATAGAGAGTGCCACCGAAGAATTGACCATGGGCGACGACATAGTTACGCCACTGCATCACAGGCCACAGCTACTCACCCGTAGCCACTCTCGCTTGTATTTCCGCGTGACCTTGTCCGAAGCGCGGTTTTGACGTGTTATAGGCGGGCACTCGTGAAAAATGAGGCCAGCGCACGCATTCATATAATTAAAATCGTTTCTCAAGTGCAGCCATTAATGTACTGAGTATATTCATCGTTCTAGCATTTATATTATCGTTTTAAACGTTCCTTGAGTCCTAGCATTCTGGTGTTTATCGAAAACAGCCTACATTCCGATATAAGTGTAAAGTATTTCATCTAGCTTTTATTGATCTGGGGTTACGGCAGTACCTTCGCCAAGTCAAGAAAGTGAAGCGCAAAGACGCTCCCTTTCTCTGAAACCTTCTACTTCTCGAAGCACTTCGTCGTTTAGACTCCGTAGTCGGGACGTATGTCAACAATAGTAGATTTATTAAACCGTTTCATATCGGACAGGGGTGAAGAACTGACTGCGAATGCAACTGTTGCATCACCAACTGCTTTGACTTGAATTCTTCGGGCTAGTTCATCAGTTCTCATATTTTTTTGGACCTGTACTTATGTCGAAGAAGCTATGAAATGCCCAATACATTGGATTGCTATGATTGTTCGTTGTGGCGACAACTCTAGGTTTGGGTCGAAACGTGGACCAACCTCCATCACCATGCAATGGAGAAAGATCCATAGGTACCAATATGAGAATATTTGTTAAGTTAATTAGCTATTCTTGTCATGGCCAGTTCTCAACAGAGCAAAGTAACACGCCAAGAGCCACGTGTTTTGACCACCGTGTAGAGTAGTGAGGATAAGACTTAGAATTAGGAGTGTAGTATTGGCACAGATTAATAAACTTAAGTTTTTTTTTTTTTTTTTTATAGTACAGGGGGCAAACGAGCAGTCGGGTCACCGAGATGATGTTTTCCGACGCCCACAGACATCTGCAACACCAGGGGTTTTGCAGTTGCTTAACTTAAGTATTGGTAACTGGACTCTACTTCAGCTCTGAAAACTCCCATAAACTGACCGCATTGTTTTAAGCGTTTCTTGCTGTTGATAGCTGAATAGCCAAGCCACGAAATTTGATCACGTGTAGAATAGTGAGGACGAGTCTAAGAATTAAAAACTTGGCTGTACTTGTGATCTGAAAACGGGCATTAAGAAGCGCATCAAAAGCTATTCGTTTTCTAAACATAGCGATGGAATTCGCGGTCGGCCGACTGTTTACACGTTGTAAACAACCGGGAGAGTGCGAAGTGAATTCGCGATGGGCTGCGGGTTCGCGAGTGTGCTCGGGGAAAAACACGCAGTGTTGCCAATGTCGTGTACATTGTTCGATTTCCACTAAAACTAGCGGTTACCACTTTCTTTCTATAGACAAATCTTGTATTTCAGAATTGTTTCTGTACGGAAATTTTCTCAGTTTCGCCTACGGGTAATGCAACATACGCAAACCTTTACGATGTCATAAATTTCCAGATCTCTGTAGATCTGGAAATTTAAGGAATCTTGAAGGTAGCTGCATCATCACGGGTAACATTTTAGAAAATCCTTAAATATTTTCCTTCTTTTTATACAAAAAAATATTCCTTTTGCTGTAAAGAAACAATAACACCTTAAATTTGTGCAAAGAAATTAAAAATTTTAGTTTGTAAGGTTAATCTGGCGGAGAGTCAGTTCAACGGTTGGCAACACTGAGTGAGTAAGTGATTGCATCTCAACATAAACAAACGAATCGGTTCAACGAATTCGTTTGTGTGGGTGTACTGTAATATCATCCGGACATACTTGGTAAAAAATCAATTCCTAAGAAATAGTCACTTACCTTTATCAAACACTTTTGCAAGAGGTAGTTCTATACTGATTTGCAGTCTCTCTCTCGCTTACTTTCAAGCTTCCTTCGTCAAGCTGTCGCGTTTTGCGCAATTTGTGATTTTCTAGTGGTCCGTTGAAGGAAATAGGGCAACCCTTCTACACAACAATCATGCGGTTTATGGGCTGTGATAACAATCAAAAGGCACCTACTACGCGTTTGCCTTTACACGATAACAAACTCAAATTGCCGGCGAGGCGTGGGCTAGACATTTACATACGAACCTCGTCACCGGCAAACGACGGACGACCTCTGGGGTGAAACAGCCAATTATTTTAAAAGCCTCGCGCGCAGGTAAACCCGTTGACGTTTTAGTGCGTCGCAGTATGTGGCCAATTTGAGATACAATTGTTGGAGTTTGGAAGATTTATGTGAATTTTCTTGCGCAATCGTTGGTTGCACGTAGCGTGGTTTATGTCATAACTTAAGGAAATATTAGGAAAACCTAAGTACATTTCTTGCTATTTCCAGTTCTCTCTTTTTATAAATAAATATATTTATAGACTCATATTAATAAAAATAAGCAATTATATTTATTAATTTTATTAGGATAAAATTAATGCCAAAGAATACTGTATGAAATATAGATGTAACATACACTAGATAAGCATAACCATTTCTGGCCAAAAAGTAGGTACGATAAAAGTTCAGTATAATAACAACCAAAGTTATGTAAATAAATATTATAGCATAGGTGGACGAACAAGCAAGCTGAGCCATTTGCTGACCACCGACGCCTATGCAGCTGCGTAGCCCTCCTTCACCCCATCCTAATGGGCCACCGACTACTCACAAACCGCACCAAAACAGTCTTGATCCTCATTAATGACAGACCTAAATGTCATCGTGTCAAGTTTCAACGTGGACCTCTTAATAGGTAGGTAAACGCAATCGTACCCGTGTTATTGGTCTCGGGCCCGATTTGACCCCAATTGACCGCCGAGACTTGTGTCACCAGACGGACCAAACGATTGACACGCGGACCCCAAAGCGGATTGTGATATTATTTTTGCAAGGAACAAAACCACCCTCCAGAGACATACACAGGAAATTGAAATGTCCAATGTCACGCAATGAAACCTTGACTATACGAAACACTCGCATATGTACTGGCATTGTCTAATTAAACGTTTCGTGACCAGGTAATGACATAATACTACTTGAATGTAATGACATATTACTTGGTTTTATGTCAAAGGAATTTGTATTGTGCTGGACCGTGTATGATACGTCTAGACCTAGCCTAGGCAGAAAACTACTTTGTATTTTGATTTTCGATCAATACTAATAAAGAAATAAAAAATATATACCTTATAATATTCTTCAAGAGGGGAGTCAATAGGTTTTTAAAGGGTCGGCAATGCGCATGCGATGCCCCTGGTGTTGCAAGCGTCCATAGGCTACGGTACCCACGTACCATCAGGTAGGCCGTATGCTTTTTTTGCCACCGTCGTGGTATAAATTGTGTTCTGTTTGACGCTACATATTCTATATGACGGCTAATATAATATCCAATCCTATTAATATTATAAATGCGAAAGTTTGTCTATTTGTTTGTTTGTTACTCCTTCACGCAAAAACTGCTGAAGCGATTTTCATGAAATTTGGCACACACATACAGGGTAACTTGGATTAACACGTAAGATAGTTTTTATGCCGAAAATATGTTCCTATGGGATGCCATGGGATGATTTTCTATTTTGCACGCTAGGTATCGAAATTTACGCGGGTGAATCCGCGGGGCGCAGCTAGTTATAAAATACATTGATATACGCGCGTATACACGGTGTACCTACTAAAATCTCGGGTTGGGGCTTGGCCAATTTGAGGCATGCCTTTCACACTTCGAGGAAGTAAATCATTGATTGCATTGTCACCGTTTAGCCGCATCTTACTTGACAGCTATATTTTTTCTAACAGTAAGAGGTAGTGCCAACTGCAGGCGGCAGCTGTGCTGTTGCTTCGTTCTGTGTAAGTAGCCGGTGGCCCACGGAGGTGGGAAGCAAGAAGGAGGGCAACTCTTTTGTAAATATAACCTCTATCCTCTTTATTAATAAACATAGAATAAGTTTATCCAAGTAATAACATAGTAATAAACTGACATCTGTCAAATTCCATACTTTTTATGTGTTTTAATATGCAATTTGGCAGATGTCAGTTTATTACTCGGTTATTACTTGGTTATAGTTATTCTGTATATTAATAAGGGGGTGTGAGTCTATGCGGATGTTTGTGGGCGTCGATAGTCATGAACATGGCCCAACTGCTCGTTTGCCCCCTCATACTATAGGAAAAAAGAAGTATTAGCGCCATTGGCCCGCACTCATAACAAACATCAGAACACCATACAAGCCACTTCAATATGTGAATATATTAAATGACAACATCGAGAGACACCCACGACCCAACATGGACATCTGAGTGACATGATAAACGCTCGGACACGGAAGCTGAGCACTAATTCGGTCAGCTCCGCGCTGAGTTCATCCGAGTGACGTGACGTAAGCGCGTGTCCAATGGTGACGGGCGAGGAATATCGCCAACTTGTTTGTTATATTGTAAACCGTGTCCCGCTTTAAACCTGTCCCATGAATGTTGATGAAATGTTATGTAAAAAGTATTTTTATTAAGAGTTTTGTAAGGGGTCAGCCACGCTGCATGCATGCATGTAGCGGAGTTGGGCCGGCACGACCGGGGAGGTATCGCTAACGCGATAGCTGTGCTGTCGCGTTTCGTGCGGTGTGTAAGGGTCAATTCACACCAAGAGCGCGCCGAAGGGCAGCGAAGCGGAGCGCACTTTGTGTCATGTGAATTTCAACTTTATAATAATTACTATAATACTTATTAACGCATGAGAAACTCGAACGAGACTCGCGGATTCCCGCGAAGTCGCTGGAATGCTCCAGAAGTCGCGAGAATTCGATAATAAGTATATAGTACTTATTATCGAATTCTTATTATCGGTAATGAAAATAAAGTTGAAATTCATATGACACATAAACTGCGCTCCGCTTCGCTGCCCTTCGCCGCGCTTTTGGTGTGAATTGACCCTAAGTAGCCGGTGGCCCTGGAGGTGGGAGGAGGAAGACAACGTATCTGTATATAC
>LUGF01045392.1:39892-51054 GCA_001625245.1 Calycopis cecrops
GTTGGTTTTGCCTGATCTAGAAGATTATGATTGATTATATGATTATGTGAAACCAAATTTCATTTGTCTGATTTTAAGTACTTTTGTTTTTTTTTAAATAATTTATAATATATGTAAATAATAAATGTACATAAATTATACTACAAAACTACAACATGACTTTCATGATCTAAGCTTACATACAAAACGGATATATATCCAACTTGATATATATCGGATATATATCGTAAATATCCGATATTTTGATATTTATAATAAATATCGGATATTTTCGAACCCTGGTGTAAGGGTCAATTCACACCAAAAGCGCGGCGAAGGGCAGCGAAGCGGAGCGCACTTTGTGTCATATGAATTTCAACTTTATAATAATTACTATAATACTTATTAACGCATGAGAAACTCGAACGAGACTCGCGGATTCCCGCGAAATCGGTGGAATGCTCCAGAAGTCGCGAGAAAAGAAAAAGAAAAGAGAAATTCATGACACATAAACTGCGCTCCGCTTCGCTGCCCTTCGCCGCGCTTTTGGTGTGAATTGACCCTAAGTAGCCGGTGGCCCTGGAGGTGGGAGGAGGAAGACAACGTATCTGTATATACTCATCTTTATCTATGAGTGTCAATAGTAAAGTAATGGTCCCGACTGCTCGTTTGCCCCCTTATACTAAAAAAATGTTATTCAAAATGTCATCTACCTACATCTGTGCCACATCTTATTCGTTCCGTAGTTTTTACGTTTTTTTTTTATGGTATAGGAGGGCAAACGAGCAGTTGTAGCCATTTTCATAACTACCGACGCCCATAGACGTCGTCTGCATAGACTACAGATGCGCTGCCCCCCTTTCTCCTCCCACCTCCGTGGACCACCGGCACACCGCACGAAACGCGACAGCACAGCTGTCACTTCACGCCGGTCTCGTGTAAACGAGAGGTACCTCACCGGTCGTGCCGGCCCAATTCGGCTGCATGCAAGCATGCAGCGTGGCACTACGTGAAAGAATTACAAACATACAAAATTATACCATACTCGGTGACTGCGTTGAAGTCTGCATTTTATTGTGAATAAAATCTGCGAGGCGAACGAGCGCGCTGTAGTGGTCTGATAAGGGAGGTGATTAAATGTGCCGATAACGCCTTCATTAATATGCAGAACTGTGTGCAAAAATATACATCGTCGGTCGCAATTCTGGCTGTTACAATAATAGTTAAAGAAGTTATTGTATTATACAAGGTTGATAAAAGCGAGAGGCGTTAAATAAAACCAAATATTTACTTTATCATTTGCAGGCTGCACAAAAAAATCAGATCAATCGGAGCAATTGTTTAGCAACAGGAATTCTTTAAAGTTTTTTCTCACTTCGTACACGGTGTAGCTGTCGCGAGCCCACCATTCAACCCGTGCGAGGTTGACGCTCGCTGTAGTCGCGGCCGGTACAGAGCATGATTACATTTTTTCTCTATTTATCTTCTTTGAATAAGTATTTTCGTATACTTGTCTTTTTTTATTAGTTTCAGATTAACTGAAGACACTTATAGTATAGGTATATTGTGGTTTAATTTAATTCCTCTCGCTTTTATCAACCTTGTATAAACACTGTCTATCGAGATGCAACTCTCCTATCTGCGGTGGTGGTGTGTCGGTTCCCTTACAATTCCAAACCTAATCTCGTCGGTTGATGAGTTCACATATTTAGCTCTACAATGCAGCTATATTGGACGTCTGTTCGCTGCCACAAGTTCCGGTGCGAACCTCTCACATAGACCAATCAAGATCATTTAGGGGTATTCTACATGTCCACCTTGTCGTTTTGAGGGGGCTTAGTAACCGTGGCTTGAACCACCACGGTGAAGCCAAGAGGGATCCCAGGAGGGAACGCTTCGAGTGGGCTTCACCAAGGCCCGGTTACTAAGCCCCCTCACCACGACAAAATGGAGACACGTCGAGGGGGACCTGGTTTTGCGGATGTCTATGGACGACGGTAATCACAAAGCACCTGCTTGTTTGCCCCCATAACATAAAAAAGTGTGTGCTTTAGACCACACAACTGAAGTAAAACTTAATTATTAATTTTCATTATGTATACATAGTTACAACGTGTCATACGATATTTATTTTTTAAATACAATAAAAAGTTTCACTTAAATCGAATTTGAATTTGAATGACAACTTCCATTGGCCTCGTCCGATGTGTGATTTCTGTAACGTTCTCCCTGCTCACTCCATGTCAAGCGCGCGTATAGAATTTTTACTTTCAAAAAACGCTATGTAACCTAATTGAGTGATACAATTACTTCCAACACGTACAAAGAGATCTAGTATAAACGCAATAAAGCTACCAGGAGACCATACAGACGAGAATACTCGTATAAAAACGTTATTACTTTTCAAAGAGGTGCTGCTCAACAAAAAAATGGGGTCAAATGAAAAACGTTCTTAGTTCTTAACGTTCCGTGGGCGAATGGAAATGGAGCTCTTGTAGAATTCGTTGTGCATTCGTTGAACCACTATTATAATAATAAAATATAATCAATTAATCTTTTTTTTTTTTGCAGAAGAGAGAAGAGGGCAAACGAGCAGCCGGAGCCATTTTCATGACTACCGACGCCCACAAACATCCGCATAGAGGCTATACAGATGCGCTGCCCTCCTTTCTCCTCCCACCTCCATGGGCCACCGGCTACTTACACACCGTACGAAACGCGACAGCACAGCTGTCACTTTACGCCAGTCTCGTGTAAGCGAGAGGTACCTCTCCGATCGTGCCGGCCCAATTCGACTGCATGCAAGCATGCAGTGTGGCACTACCTTACCAAAATATGTGCTTTTGTATTTTGTTTTTTTTTTATTGGTTTGGAAAACCGATAACAGACTTCTGCTTAAAAATAATACATACTTCTGTGAGAAATAACATACCCTGATATCTTCTAGATGCAAACACAGTTTGCGATAAACTTAGTAAATGAAAAATGACGATAACCGATAGGCGCTGCCTACCATAAAAAATACAATCAAATGCTAAGCTCATAGATAATACAGAAAAGAACAGATTAGGTATTCTAATGAGTTATTCTGGGAAAAGTTTTTTTAATCCAACCCTGATAATGGACTGAGAACCAGTAAATATATCTAATTCATGTCGAATATTATTTGCTGCATTTAATGTCCGAGACAAGGGAGAATGCCGTCCGAGGTTTGACATTATTTATGTATTGACTTTAACTATTTATTTAGTAGAGTCTAGTCAGTAGAATAGGATCTCACCGTACAGATTACGGCGAGGAGACTAATTTATTAGCGAATTAAATTAAAAACAGCCAAGTACAAATGCTTAAAATATGATTGTAAACACTTATATACTAGCGGACGCCCGCAACTTCGTTTACGTGAATCCGTTTTTTACCGCAGTCGGTTAACTCTATAGACTTTCTCGCTGGACTAACTAATACTTGAAAGAAATTTTCAAATCGGTCTAGAAGTTCTATTAGATTAGTCTAGTAGTTCTATAGATTAGCGCGTTCAAACAAACAAACAAAACTCTTCAGCTTTGTATTATTAGTATAGAATATAGATATTTGAAAATTACGGGTTTCCGTATAGGGTTTGCGTATTTATTTAATGATGGATTTCATGTTATCAGTTTTAGTTGACACCTCTCTGTGTGTATGATAGCCACTTACCATCGGGCGAATCTCAAAAATGTGAACAACTTCTTTAGGTCTTATAACCAGCACTGTTAACACCTAACTGAATGCTATTTGTCCTTCTATACAAAACCTGTATTTTAAAAATATTGTTCACTTTTGCACCACTTTATTAAATTTTCACTGATTTATTAGTATTTATAACAAAACAAATAAACGTTGTCTAATTTTGTTATTGTGTAGGTATTGGTCGACATATAAATAGGGACCGTGCAGGCAACATAGAGGAAGAGGAGACTTTTGCTGCCCTAGTGATCATTTAGTTTTAGTTCAACACTAAGCAAAAGACAATGACATGTTGACATGTCCTGTCATACGTACTAACGAAAATTTGCTAGCATTCGTTCACATTTTGGTCATTAGTTAGCGTGGCACTCTAGAAGATTGATCCCTACAATGTAATTAAATGTTTCACAGCAGAGGCATAGAAGATACCATCTTATACATTGATAACGTAGGGCGATTTGTTCCGGTGATTATGCGACAATAGATGCGCAAAAGAAAACTTTTACGATCTCATTTTCCAAGAGTTCCAGCCGTAGATGTGCAGAAAAATACCTAATGATGTGAAAATAAAACGAAAAATATTAAAAAAATGAAAATTGTTGTTTTCTAAAAACCTTATATGAAAGTTTCGCTGACTACCCAATAGAAAAAGATGAAAGACGAATTCTTTAGGTGATATCATTAACTAGGTATTTATTTAATTATAAAATGAAGTTGAAAAAGTAGGAATCGCAGGTTGGAAATTTTTTTTAAAATTATTCAAAAATGACGTGAAACGGTGACGAAACGAGATTACAATAATACTGATAATAGAAGGTGTCCTTATCCCGAATTTAAGATAAGTGCGTCGAATCTGTCGATAGGAAAGCCAGGTGTGAAAATTTAGATAATAATTGTCTACATACATAGAGATACATATAGGTATTTTGTTTATATTGGCATTTTTAAAAAAGAGCAAAGTTCTACAATCCGCTTCAAGGATTTTTTTTTCACATCTTATTATGACGTTTATAAACTCATCTTCCGCTTCTACGCTTATATCTATCTTTGAAGCCTCTCGACGTACACGTCACAAGAGCAATCACTCATTCATTATACTTATTACTTATATCCCCATAATAATAAATATAGATTAACTTTATCCAAGCATTAACCTAGTATTAAACTGACATCTGTCAAATTCAATATTAATAAACACATAAACACTAAACAGAATGGACTTTGACAGATTTCAGTTTAATACTAGGTTAATGCTTGAACTTGTTAATCTATGTTTAATAATAAGGGAGATATTGTACAAGATATAATATAGATCTTATCTATCTCGGAAAAAATACACAGCTCGTATGACCGCTACAAATTGAGTTATCATCTAAGGTGGATATGACGTACTCGGTCTCATAGATTATAAATCTTCTTAACACGTCACAGTGTCAAAGAAAGATACATTACTTTAGGAATGTTCACCAAGTTTCCTTTATTTCGATATAGTCAAAGTCATGGAACTGGTAGATATATCCTGGCCGCGTACTATATCGATCTCGTATCGGTTGGGTTTGATATCTGTATGTGTGACTGACAATGATCAATTAAGAATCGTTGAGCTCCGATGTTATAATGATTGGGTCAATTCGTGCCCCTTCGGCAATTGATGGCGGTTTTCATTACAATGCAGAGATCTCACTGCACACTAATATCAAGACTAATCTTTCGTATTTCGTGTGATTTGTGAGATTCTTGTAGCCCATTGGATGGAATGAGCGAAGGAAATAACAAATCTTCATGACAATTATGCGTACAATGACAATTAAGGTCTTTGTGCCCTCCAAATATATTAAGAAAACTCGCAACCCTGTTATATCGCTAGCACACAAATCACAGAATTGATATTCTAATAAGCAATGAGTAAGTGACATTATTTAAATAGTAAATAGTGATTGTGCAGTAATATGTACATGTTATAGTGGGACGTGCCAAATACTAAAGAGAACAATAAAATTGCTGTTTAGAATTTATCTAATGTTTGTACATGATACCTAGTTCAACAGCCAAATTATAGATGTCTTCATTAGACGAAATATAAATTAAATTTTATTTTAATTGTAACAAAGACGCTTAATTGGACTGGCCGTTTTTTGTTTTAAGCCGCATCACGTAGTCTGAGATATCGTTCATCTCTCGTATTTCTTAAAAATTCTTCGAAGTTCCCTTGTACTTTCCGAAGTTTCAATTTGTAATGTGTCCCTTGTGTATTTTACGACTAGGAATTATGACAGTAGGTCGTTGTGGGATGGGCACTGCTGATGATGATGGCGGGCTAAAATGAGCGTAGCAACGGTTATTCTTAGTCAGTCGTCCTCAAGCCAATGTTATTGACATTAGCGAGTGCCCTTGCAGTTCCGTTTCGCGACACTCAACGGGCGCTGATCACATTACGCGCGAGCGACTTGGCACGAACTTTGTTGTTTGTTTTTGTAGTGTACTTCTTATTTCACGCTCAGCGTATCGCTTTACAATTTGCTGCTCTCACGTCCCTTGCGCACCTTTCACTCCAGAAAGTGTTATGTGTCAGAGCTGAAGTACACAGTTTTTTATTATTTTCAATTATTAAGCAATAAAAAATATTTTTAAACTACTTTATATATAGCCATATGTATAATGCCCCACAATAAAACTGAACGTAACAACAATAGTCAAGTACGTCAAAATACACCGAGGCTTTTAGGCTATAAAGTATGTTTGCGTTATGTACATCTATACCAACACTACAAACAAAAAACCTGCACAAAAGATAGACGGTGACATATTGTTTATGCATACCAATTGAGTGAATACAATGAAATGCGGTCCTGTTGTAATCAGCAGCTGCATACCATTTTATCAACATAGTATCCCAGAGGAGGTCACCGCTCTTTTCAAGCAGATCAATTTTTAATATGGCTATTTTTCGGTACCTTATGAATCAGAAATAGTATTTATATGACTACTAGAATAAATAAACGCATATTTTCCGCAGATTTTCCTTACTGTCTATAAATACGAGCTTATTATGTATTAAAATACAGCACTTACCCCCTTATTAATAAACATAGATTAACTTTACTCTTAATTATTAAACTAGCATCTGTCAAATTCCATATTGTTTTAAGTGTATAATATGAATAAGGAATTTGACAGATTCTAGTTTAATACTTGGAGTAAAGTTAATCTTTTTTTATTAATAAGGAGGTAAGGGTCTAGGAGGAAGAAGGGTTGTGAGGTTGTATATATCCTCTCGCTAATGTGAGCCAGGCCTTAATCACCTTGCACGTTATCGCTCACCTCGCACGAAGGCATGCTCCATATTAGTGCACTGTGATCTGCATTCGTAATTGGCGCGTGCAAATTACATTTAAATACCATCAGGCCACATTATGTCTCAAGAATGTGAAAATAGTAGACAGAGAGACATAATTATCAGCCAAAGCCGTCGCTGTCAGCCGGAGTACATTAATTGCTACCTTATAGCCCAAAGAATTCCGTAGGTGACGGCCACTAGTTCCTTGCATCCCGCGGCTCCCGCCACCTTGACCTGGACGTTAGTCCACTGGGTAGGAGGCGGACCAACTCCGTTTTGTAGTGCGGATAAAAAACATTCCTTTATTTATTTACTGCATAATGTTTAATGATAACAAAGAACCTGACACAAGATTTATTAACAGGTGACACAAGAGTTAGTGCCACACTGCATACAAGCATGGAGTCGAATTGGGCCGGCACGACCGGGGAGGTACCTCTCGCTTACATGAGACCGGAGTAAAGGGACTCGCGTTTCGTGCGGTGTGTAAGTAGCCGGCGGCTCATGGAGGTTAGAGGAGAAAGGTGGGCAACACATCTGTATAATCTTTATGCGGATGTCTATGCGTTTATTATTTACTATACGGTCGATAGATTATTCTCTAATCTCTTTCGATACCGGCGTGAAGCCATGGTGTCGCGTTTCGTGTGGCGTTTGAGCTTCCAGTGGCCTATAGAGGAGGAAGGAGGGTACCGCGTCTGCATAAGCTACATGTTCTTGAACGTGTTTATGAGCGTCAGTGCTCATTAAAGGCTCCTACTCATTTTTCCACCTGTGTGTGTTTGTGTTAATTAAAAAAAAATCTTTACATCCATATGGCCTAATTGTTTAACGAAGAACATAAAAGCTTACAATGATAATCTTAGAAAATAAAACTAAAAAAAAAAATGTTATAGGGGGGCAAACGAGCAGTCGGAGCCCTTTTCTTGGCATGGACATCCGCACAGAGGCTATACAGATGCGCCGCCCTCCCCTCTCCTCCCACTTCCATAGGCCTATTATATTATTATTATACTAGCTTACGCCCGCGGCTTCGCCCGCGTGGATTTCGGACTTTAAAAATGATTCAAAATTTTAACTTATTATGTTATTCTGATATGAAAGCTATATTACTGTAAAGTTTCCTGAAAATCCGTTCAGTAGTTTTTGTGTGAAAGAGAAACAAACATTCTTACAAACTTTCGCCTTTATTATATTAGTAGGATTCCTATCCTCCTATTGTAATAATAATTGTTATTGTAAATTTCACATTAGTACATCTTAATTAATATTACTGTTTTAGCATAACGGGGATCCCGTTTCCCATTCATTCCCAATCAAAATACAGTTATAACAAATAAGTAGTAAGTAGGTGCGTGCTTCGAATAAGCATTACTACATTTCAATAGTTTTCAAATTAAAATCACAAACCATTACTCGATGCCACATAAACCTTGTGATTGTAATACATAAAATATTTATATATTACGTAAGGCAATGTATAGGCATTGTAAACAAAAATACTGCCTCTAGTAGATAACTAAAATTATGTTCGGCGGGTAGTCAATAGTCAAATGAAACCATATGGTTTAAATGCACTATTAATTCGTTTATAACAAAACTGTTAGTTTAGACTAACGCGTCACGTAATTAATAAACTTCACCCTCCCTATTTCACCCCCTTAGGGGTTGAAATCTTAAAAATCCTAGGTCAGAAACCTTTGTGGGCTCATACATAACTTTGCTAAATATCATCACATGATCAAATGCATAGTTTACGATTCTATACAGAAATACATTAATTCTTTGTATGTATATGTATAGATAACCTTGTAGATCAAACGTATCTACTTCATCTTGACATCTATAGTTCTTTTTTGGCTTCGATTGGCCTAGTATTTTATATTATAAGGGGCTAAAGGAGCAGTCAGTTCCCTTTTCATGACTTCCGACGTCTATAGACATCCGCATAGGGGTTGTACAAATACTTCCCCTTCATGGGCCAACGGCTACTTATACACCACACGAAACACTTTAACGCTACATGCATGCATGCTGCGTGGACTACCTATTACTAATATTAAAATTTGTTTTTAAGTAGGAATATGACAACAACAATAGTTTAGATGCGTTGCTCACGTGTTATCTACACAATTTTATTTCAACTTTGAATCATTCATAGACAAATAGATGTACATAAATTTTGAAATGGTGTAATAACAAGTTTACGTTGTACAGAATGAATAAAAATGTTGCTTTGTCATCCTACGTGTTATGAATTTTAAATAATCATTTTTTTTATTTCACCCACCGATGCCCGTGACATTCGCATAATAAAGTGTCAGCTGTGCTGTCGCGATTCGTGCGGTGTGTAAGTAGTCATGCGGTGTGTAGGTGGCCCATGGAGGTGGGGGGAGAAAGGAAGGCAGCGCATCTGTATGGCCTCTATGCGGATGTCTAAGGGCGTCTGTAGTCATGAAAATGGCTCCGACTGCTCGTTTGCCCACACATATACCATAAAAAAATATATTGTTGTGTAACTACACACTAGACAGAGAGACAATATTTATATAACGCCCTCTCCTACACACTAGACAGAGAGACAATATTTTCCTATTAGAGTTCCGTTACCCGGACCGGAAAGGTAACACCGGTACCCTATTACTAAGACAGAAGACTTCGCTGTCCGTCTGTCAGTCTGTCAGCACTCACCAGGCGCTATCTCAGAAACCTTGACAGTTGACAGTTGAAATTTTCACATTTGACGTGTCTCAGTTACTGCTATAACTAAAAAATAATAAATATTTATTATTATTTTTTCTTACTTACAATAGACTTAATTGCTCGTTTTTATTGATATAGCATCCGCTTACGGCAAAAACTCACTATTCGACATTTACAGAACTTTGAAAAATCAACTATAATAAAGTGTTATTAAATTGATTTTTTATTATAGTTTTGTATATTATGTCAATTAATGAGTTCATGCAGTAAGCCGACGATGGTGTACAACTGTACAGCACCTACCCTTCGTGCGTTTATACGACTCGACTCGGGGGGAGGGGGGCTCTTGTAAAACGTTACGACACGTGACAGGGGCGAGAGGGGGGTTTGGGACAACGCGTTACGTAACAATGTTTTTTTTTTAAATAAAAAAAATAATATCACAAAAAGGCAAAATTAGGACAAATGAGATGTCTATGAAGTTAGCACCGCCATTTTGGAAAATAAAAGAAATAAAAGTTGTGCTAGCTTGTGCTAGGTTTGTGCTACGTTGTGCCGCAAACCGCACTTCGATATCTCGAAAATTAAAGCGGAAATTAAAAAAAAAACGTTTTTAAGGCCCAACACCGCCATTTTGTTAGAATGGAAAAAAAACAATTGTGCTAGGTTGTGCTAGTGTTGTGCTGACTTGTGCTGCAAACCGTAGTTCGATAACTCAATTAGTCTATTAGAAAATCGCAATTAAAAAAATTGTCGCAGCACCGCCATTTTGAAAAATAAAAAAATAAATGTGTTAGGTTGTGCTAGTGTTGTGCTGACTTGTGCCGCAAACCGTAGTTCGATAACTCAAGTAGTTTATTAGAAAATCGCAATTAAAAATTAGTCACAACACCGCCATTTTGAAAAAAAAAAATGTTGTGCTAGGTTGTGCTGGGGTTGTGCTAGCTTGTGCGGCAAACTTGACTTTGACTTCCAGCGCGTAGGGCCGCGATCAAAAGTAAAGTGCCGTTAAAATTGTTGTACCGCTGAACAAGAAACTTGTACTAACTTATGCTAGGCTAGCACAACTCAGATAAATCATATAATAAAATAAGATCGGAAAATCAAAAAAATCGTTTTTAAGGCCCAACACCGCCATTTAGAAACACATTAGAATGAAAAAAAACAGTTGTGCTAGGTTGTGCTAGTGTTGTGCTGACTTGTGCCGCAAATCGTAGTTCGATAACTCAATTAGTTTATTAGAAAATCGCAATTAAAAAAATTGTAGCAGCACCGCCATTTTGAAAAATAAAAAAAAATGATGTTGTGCTAGGTTGTGCTGGGGTTGTGATAGTTTGTGCCGCAAACCGTAGTTCGATAACGCAATTAGTTTATTAGAAAATAGCAATTAAAAAATAGTCGCAGCACCGCCATTTTG
>LUGF01045392.1:52600-63763 GCA_001625245.1 Calycopis cecrops
CCCCCTATCGACCACAAGTACAGAGGTTCGACGCTTGATGTCAAGTTGACCTCTCATATCGATGAAGCTGCACTACCTTCAGTCCATAGCGTAATTTCTACCTAAAAATAAAAAAAAATAATGTCAATCCTTGGAAGTAAGGCTATTTTCTTAGAGTTATCGATTAATTTCATGTATCATGGATTTTAATAAGTTTAAGAGAGGCTAAATTATTAAATAATCTTTTCTAATTTTTCATTTAAAACTAGTCGCATAACTTCGGCGCTGCAACTATTTTTTAATTGCTATTTCCTAATAAACTAATTGCGTTATCGAACTACTGTTGGCGACAAAAGCTAGCACAACCTAGCACAACATTTTTTTTTCCAAATGGCGGTGCTGCGACTATTTTTTAATTGCTATTTTCTAATAAACTAATTGCGTTATCGAACTACGGTTTGCGGCACAAACTAGCACAACCCCAGCACAACCTAGCACAACATTTATTTTTTTTTTATTTTTCAAAATGGCGGTGCTGCTACTATTTTTTTATTTGCGATTTTCTAATAAACTAATTATGTTATCGAACTACGGTTTGCGGCACAAGCTAGCACAACCCCAGCACAACCTAGCACAATATTTTTTTTTTCAAAATGGCGGTGCTGCGACTATTTTTTAATTGCTATTTTCTAATAAACTAATTGCGTTATCGAACTTCAGTTTGCGGCACAAACTAGCACAACCCCAGCACAACCTAGTACAACATTTATTTTTTTTATTTTTCAAAATGGCGGTGCTGCTACTATTTTTTTAATTGCGATTTTCCAATAAACTAATTGAGTTATCGAACTACGGTTTGCGGCACAATTCAGCACAACACTAGCACAAGCTAGCACATTTGTTTTTTTTTTCATTCTAACAAAATGGCGGTGTTGGGCCTAAAAAAATATTTTTTTTGGATTTCCGCTGTAATTTCAAGATATCGAAGTGCGGTTTGCGGCACAACGTAGCACAAGCCTAGCACAAGCTATCACAACTTTTATTTTCCAAAATGGCGGTGCTAACTTCTATGAAGATCTCTCAAAAATTAAAGCGGAAAATCAAAAAAATCGTTTTTAAGGCCCAACACCGCCATTTTGTTAGAATGAAAAAAAAACAGTTGTGCTAGGTTGTGCTAGTGTTGTGCTGAGTTGTGCCGCAAACCGTAGTTCGATAACTCAATTAGTTTATTAGAAAATCGCAATTAAAAAAATTGTCTTAGCACTGCCATTTTGAAAAATATGTAATTTCATCTCGATACATTGTCTATAAACCATTGTTCGTAACATTGACTTCGAGAGCGAAGGGCCATTGGCGCTGTAACTATTTTTTAATTGTGATTTTCTAATAGACTAATTGCGTTATCAAACTACTTTTTGCGACACAAGCTAGCACAACCCTAGCACAACCTAGCACAACATTTATTTTTTTTATTTTTCAAAATGGCGGTGCTGCGACTAATTTTTAATTGCAATTTTCTAATAAACTAATTGAGTTATCGAACTACGGTTTGCGGCACAAGTCAGCACAACACTAGCACAACCTAACACAACATTTATTTTTTTTATTTTTCAAAATGGCGATGCTGCGACAATTTTTTTAATTGCTATTTTCTAATAGACTAATTGAGTTATCGAACTACGGTTTGCAGCACAAGTCAGCACAACACTAGCACAACCTAGCACAACTGTTTTTTTTTCATTCTAACAAAATGGCGGTGTTGGGCCTTAAAAACGTTTTTTTTTTTAATTTCCGCTTTAATTTTCGAGATATCGAAGTGCGGTTTGCGGCACAACGTAGCACAAACCTAGCACAAGCTAGTACAACTTTTATTTCTTTTATTTTCCAAAATGGCGGTGCTAACTTCATAGATATCAAATGAGACCTTTTTTCTCAATTTAAGTAAAAATATGCTGAGTTTTATTAACACACATTTATTAGCTCGGGTTGTATGTATGTATGTAACGGAATCTTTGAGCTTAATTTTCACCGGTTTCCGGAAGTCTGATTAATTTGAAACTTTGCACACGTATCAAGGATCGATGACAATGCAATAATTTCATAACAGTTTCCCATTATCCTCATTAGGATCGCCAGGATTGATTGCAGGATTGATGAAGCGTGTTTTTTTAGTTTTTTAAACTNNNGGTTGCACAACAACGTTACAGCGCGTTACAAGAGGGGAGGGAGCAGGGTCAAAAAAAATTTAAAATTGCGTTACGTAATACTTAAACGCTCCCTAAAATCTGTCAATATAGTTAGCTATTCGTGAATTGATTACTGGTTAGTTAAAAATAAATATTTAATTGTAATACTTGTACTATTGTTAGTATTAGTTATTATGTCAGCAAATATTTTTAGACGTCGGATGTGAGTCACTCCATGTGCACTGGTGTATGTAGCTCAGCTGTAACCGCATTAAAAATATTGCTGAACCACCAACAATACAAGGAAACAAGCATTTACGTTATTTGTAAATCATCAAAAAATTATTTTCCTCTCAGTCTCAATCACCATAGTAGATATGAGGCTAACAGCCACTTGCACGAATGAGAGTTAAATAACTAAATCAAGGTGAATCGGCCCTGATTAGTTCGATCCAAATCATATCTCAGGGGCCACGTAATACCAGGACCGTGGTACAACCTACAGTCATCCAACTCCCAGTCATGATAGCTCATAGAGCTCTTCTAGCTCATGACCCGTGTCGGCCACTTTTTAGCTGCCACGCGTGAGCTGCTCCCCTCCGTTAGCGGTGGGGAGAGGAGGACACCAGTCCTCGGCCAAGATAATAATAGTATAACCTATTAATCGCAATAGTCCGGTTTGCCATCTCCCAGTAGCTGGGAAAGAAGGAGGGGTCTGCCCCCCATCGACCACAAATACAGTGGCTTGAGCTAACCCCAGGGTGCTCGCCACACATATCGATGAAGCTGCACTGGCTTTCAGCCCAAGCATAGTTCTACCTAAAAAAAAAAGTCATCCAACTGAGTGGTTTCCTTTTGAGCACTTGGTGTATTATACTGGTTTGCATTATCCCTTACATGTAGAATCTTTATGTTATCTATTATTTATTTTAATAGTCTTATTCAGTGTGGTATGTACCTTAAAATTAAGTCGTAGGCTAAGTTACCCCAATTGTATTTTTATTTTTTTCTCTTTCTTTTTAAATGGCTTAACGTATAACAGTCTAATATGTGTATGTACCTAAATAAAGATTTTTCTATTTCTATTTCTATTTCTATTAGTGATTTAACTCCGAGTTAAATGTCTCTGATTCGTGCAAATGGCCCTAAGAGTTGCATTCATTTGACATGAAGTACGAGGTTGTCATGCCCCATTGTAGCGGAATTTGGCCAGCACGACCGCTCGGATATATAAGTTTGTAATGATTTTTTTCCGTGATCTAATTGTTTACCATGTATCATCTCAGATCTTGCCAAATTTACGTACGCACACGTACAGACAGTCGGGTAATAAAGTGATTCTATAGGTATAGACTGTAGAGTACCTAACTACGGTTGTTGTTTTTGCTTTTTATGGTACAAGGGGGCCAACGAACTACCGACGCCAATAGACATCCGCATAATTGTCATGCAGAGCACCATGTTGCTATTCCCTCACAAACGTTCTAACTAAACGCGACGAGCTGTCACTTCGCGGCAGCATCTGTGGTCTAGTTTGGCCGCGCACCGAGCGCGAGTGTCGCAGTTGGCCGGCGCAGGAAGTTGGCGGCTGCACGCGCCGCATTTGGCGAGGGCTTTGTTAATTAATGTCCACTGCAATATTTTGCCAATTGCTATAAATTCTCGTTTTTTTTAAGTATAAGAGAGCAAAGCATTCGGAGCCATTTTCATTACTAGTTACGCTCATAGACATCCGCATAGAGATCATACAAACGTGTTGCCCTCCTTCCTCCTCCTCCTTTATGTGCCACCGGCTACTTACACGCCACACGAAACACAACATCACAGCGGTCACTTTACGCCCGCGCCGGTCTCGTGTAAGCGCGCGGTACCTCCCCGGCCGTGGCGGCCCAATTCGGCTGCATGCTTGCAGTTTGGCACTCCTTCTACTATATTAGTGCTCTGCCCCGCCCTAGCCTGCGTAATTGCGTATTCACCGACAATTTGCTGGTCGCGAGGTTGGCGTGTCGCGAGCAATTTACTTACGTATTTAGTGTTTGAAGCCGGCACGTCATTTTAATTTAATATCTAAACATCAAGATTATACCCAACTGCGTCATGTTTTTGAACGTATGTGTATTGTGCGTGCGCTCCTTGGGGGAGGCCTATGTCCAGCAGCGGACGTCCTTCAGCTGATGATGATGATGATGACGTATGTGTGTAGAGTTTCATGTCCGCTGTTACAGCCTGAACAGATTTTAACGTATGCTGTGTCGTCGGATTCGTCTCGGTAATGCGAGTAACATTTTGTAGTAAAATGCATGTAAAGTATCGCGTACTTTTAATCTCTCGTTTGCGTTACTTCACACGTTTAACACGTAAGCGTTTTATTTCAGCGGACTTCAAATTCCGCGGACAAAAGTCCCTCGTCTGCGCTGGCCAATCAGCAGTCGATTGGTTCTTAGACGGCAGTAAATTGGTTTCGAGGGACGAGGGACAATACTTACACTGACCTCTGTTCAGCTGATCGTCAGAGCGACTAGATTTAGGAAGTTAGAGCCCCGCGACTCGCGCTGATAATTTCTTTACAATCCTGTTGACCATAACTTCAGCCTTCCTCAACTTCAGCTTTCTCGCCAGAGTCTTACCCGCAAAACACAATACCGCCAATTGTACATTTACGACAAGCATGTACCGTCTTCACCGTCGAAGACGACGTCCTTGCTCCTGTCCTAGGGATCTCCAGGTCAGAGGCCGCGTATTTAGAAGCATCCGCACTCGATTAAAATTTATATCGTCCGGCCTCTCAAACCAGTTCGGAGGTCCCCTAACAATGTTTTATAGTCTAGTCTAGATAATCAGAAATCAAAATCATAAGTAGTGGTAGTACTACATATATTCAATAAATATATAAAGAGAGTTAGGTCTAATGTTGCTTTTATGACTTTAAGAAGTATATAATTGTAGATCTACGGAGATTCGACGCTAATAAGAATACCTTAGCTCTTACCAAATTGGTAACCCACACTCCACTTTATTTTGCTTTTTAGGAGACTGGCTAGGAACACCCTTCACACGATCGATTGTGAAACCAAGAAAGGTTCACCCACAGCAAACTTTGTTACAACGTAGTAACGTTATTATGATAAAAGACCTGAAATATATACCTAATGTACAAATATTGAACCTCAAATTTATTATGTACTAGATCTAGAACTACCAAATAGTCGACACATAGAATAGACGATAGTATTCAGAAATATGTACGGACGAAGCAGTTTATTTCGTTGTCACTTCTACTGAATTAGAGTTCGTGGACTGAAAAAAGGCATGATTAAGCGTGATTTAGCACTATTAAGCTCATTTAAAATGGTTGCGTAGCAAAATTATTGCTTTTTGTATTTTTGTTTATTTTGGATTATTCTAATATCTATTTAGAACAGTATGACTCGGAGATGGTAATGTCGATGTGATGTAGAAGTAGTGAGTTCGAACCGTCAAATGAGCATTATTTATTGATAAGGGATGGGAAACGTAAGTGTAAACATAAGCACGATGAGTTGACAGAGGGTCATATACTAAAAACTCTCTGCCTACCATTAAGAATAAGAATGAGAATAATAATAATAATTAATAATAAATATCTGTTGACTTTACACACCACGTTAGCCTAGCCCCGTGCTAAGACCTTAAGAACTTGTGTTACGGGTACTAGACAACGGTATACTTAACTACTAATATGTTTTTTTATAAATTTTTATTTTATTTTTATTATAGAAATACATATAATACATAGATAAACATCAATGACCTCGGCGGGATTCGAACCCGCGACCCCTGGCGCAATATGCTCCGCTTATCCGAGCCCTGTACCACTGCGCCAGCCTGGTCGAATAAGTGTGTTACTAAGTTTGAATGTGGACGTCATGATACTGCTGCTGCCGTTAATTCTGAGGATGATGATGATGACAACGACAGCCCACCAAATCCAGTGTAATCACTGGCTTTTTCCTTGACTAAGCTATTTAAAATAAACGTAAAGTAAGTGAAGTAACGTAAGATATTTTTATAAGAGTAATTGACACATGTAACTGAAAGAAAGTCATGCCTTATGTTGTTCCAGATTTATCTGTGCCAAATTTCATTATTAATTTATTAAATCATTATAAATAAAATTTATTAAATGAGTTAAAATTAACAGGCATTGACATAACATACATATGCCTTGCATATAACCTTGCATATTTTTTTCGTTATTATGTTCCTCACCTCAGAGCTTCTCTTTTCTTGTAATAACTAATAACAATGATTATTCTTCCACAGCCTTCCTGATCTGTGAGCGACCGGTCATCTTGGTGAACGTGCAGTGCAAGGGCCAGCTGTGCGAGGGGGACAGCACGAGGATGAGGGAGATAGCGGATCTGGCTGTCTCGTGCAAGCTGCAGCTGGCGTTCTTCGGGGAGTTCGTGCGGTGGGAGAACGCTAAACGTGAGTGTTTTCATCAGTTTTTTTTTATATAGTATAGGGTAGCCAGCAAGCAATCCCAGCCATTTTCATGACTACCAACACCCATAGACACCTCCTCCACACCTCCTCCCTCCATAGGCCAACGGCTACTGACACACCGCACGAAACGCGACAGCACAGCTGTCACTACACTCCGGTTTCGTGTAAGCGAGAGGTACCTCCCCGGTCGTGCCAGCCCAATTCGGCTACACGCATGCATACAGTGTGACACTACCTCTTACTAGTGGTACTAGTAGAGGGGACAAACAAGCCTTTTCAGGGCTACCAACGCCCGTAGAGGTCTGAATAGTTTTTGCAGGTGCGCTGCCCTCTTTTCCACTCCCCTGGCGGGCCGGGCTGCTCACAAATAGCACAAAACGTCACTTTAATGAGTCATAAGAGCGAGATACAGAATGAGTTCGCAGCTGACCTCTCTACTGTCATGCTAAGTAGAATAGAAAGCGGACAAGTCCTTTCTTGGCCCACAATTTAGAAGAGAATGTGAACCGATCTTGGTGCTCATTAAAAATACCTACCAATACAATCTGAGGGCAAACGAGTAGTCGAAGTTCTTACCTCTTCCTCCTCTAATGGGCCGTCAAACTCACAAACCGTATGAAACATAGCTGACACTTTGTCCTGATTTTGAAGCATTTGGTTAAAAAATAATTGAAATTTAGGATTTTTTAAGCAAACAGACAAATGTTGGGGTAGGCAAAGCGGTGTTCAGGTGATCCAACTTTGGGTACTATGTTCTAAACTGTGTATGCTAAGTCCAGTCTTATTCATTTGATTGATTAATTTTAAGTAAGAAGTAGTTTTTTGCCATTGCTGCATTGCAGCGGGGTGAGCACATGATGCGTTTCGTGCTGTAGCCGGTGGCCTATTCGGAAGGATGTGGTGAAGGGGGGCAACGTATCTCCACATATGTGCGGATGTTAATGAGCGTTAACAGTCGCCAAATGCCCCGATTGCTCGCTTCCAGACAATTATTTATTCAATTGCTTCTATTTTTGTCTAACTTTATAAACCAAAGGAATAGACACGAGTGCGATTATCATAACCAGCTGTCGATAGTAATTAAACGGCGACCTTGATTAGATAATGGTGTCGCTTGTGTGTGCACATTGTTCTGTGCATCACACGGCACAGCTGACTCACTGTGCACGAATACCTAGCACAGGTTATGTCATCGCGTTTTTATCTGTGCTCCATGACACCAACGGTCGGCGGTGTGCCAAATCTGAATATCGGGATGGATTTGGAAGGCTAGTCATAGGTGCAGAAGAACAGCTCGTTAGCTTTTTAACTGTTATAGAAGTTCATAGAAGTTTCTAGAAGTAAATAACGTTTGATCAAGAAAAAGCTAGTCCCTTAAAATATATTTTATGTACACTTTGGTCCCGCTTACAAGATCGCTTTTTTTTTTTTTTTATGATATAGGAGGGCAAACGAGCAGCCGGAGCCATTTTCATGACTACCGACGCCCACAAACATCCGCATAGAGGCTATACAGATGCGCTGCCTTCCTTTCAGGGACCGGATCCGCTTACCCTTAAAGGGGTTTTTGATAGGGTATTTCATAGAATTGTTTTCAAAAACCCTATCAAACCGTTAACTCGATCGTCGACTTAGTCTATCTTAAGGGTAACCTTATCAATAGAGTTATTCGTGTAAGCACTAACCCTATTAGAAAACCCTATTGCACAGCTTACCCGTTCATAGGGTTTTTACGACGCGTAAGCAACTTGAACCTCTACGCTCACGAAATTCAATCTCGCACTCTGAGTTCAATTACGCATTTTTATAAAAATTTTAAAAACAGCATGCGCGGAACAGAGACAAACATAGGGTAACCTTATCATAGGGTTAAGCGCTTAAATATTAACCGCTTATAATTGGGTAAGCGCATCAAAAGTAGTTAACCTTATTCAATAGGGTTTCCACATCGATAGGGTTAGCCTATCATTTGGGTAAGACTTCAATAGGATTACCCTAAAAATAGGCTTAATCAAAAGAAGGGGTTTTCCGGTCCCTGCTTCCTTTCTCCTCCCACCTCCATGGGCCACCGGCTACTTACACACCGCACGAAACGCGACAGCACAGCTGTCACTTTACGCCAGTCTCGTGTAAGCGAGAGGTACCTCCCCGGTCGTGCCGGCCCAATTCGACTGCATGCAAGCATGCCGTGTGGCACTACCTCTTACCAAAAGCTCTACTCTACTCTTACGAAACATAAGCTACTAAAGCATTATCCTACTGAAGCACTTGGGTAAAAAGAAATGGATCGAAAAAAGAAGACTTTTTATGGTATAGAGGAGCAAAAAGCGATCGGATCCATTTTCTTAACTATTGACACCCATAGACATACGCGTAGCCTCCTTTCTCCTCCCACCTCTATGGGCCACGGGCTACTTACACACCGCACGAAACGCGACAGCGCAGCTGTCAGTTTATACCGGTTTAGTGTAAGCGTGAGGTACCTCCCCGGTCGTGCGGCCCAATTCGGCTGCATGCATGCAGAGTGGCACTACCTCTTACTAAAAGACTACATGATAGTTGTTTCATAGCGATGTCCTGTAGAACTTTAGACGGAGTAGGACTTATCTAATCAGCGAGTTCGTTACTGAGATAACGTACAGTTAATTAGATACCGACATACTGTTGGTGATTATTGAATTATCTGTTGCCAAGTGGATTTATTCTTTTTTAATCTGCCCCATTTTCAGACTGTCACGTGCTATGTTATTGTCTGATACCTTTAGTAAGAGGGGGCATGGTGTATTGCAGCGGAATTGGGCGGGCACGACCGGGGAGGTACCTCTCGCGTGACACCGCCGTGAAGTGACGGCTATGCTGTCGCGATTACTGCGGCTTGTGAGTAGCCGATGCAACTAGGAGGGGGGAGGAAAGAAGGGCCAATGATCTGCGCAGAAATTGTACATAGACATCTGTCTATGGGTGTCGGTAGCCATCAAAAGGCTTTTCTCTAATAAAAAATACCATCAAACGAGCATGTTGATGAGATGTTTAAATATTTATAGTGATTCTCGGAAACAACTCCAAAGATTTTCATGAAATTAGTATGTGAGGGGTTTCGGGGACGACAAATCGATCTAAATTGTCATTTTATCTCTGTTGAAAACACAAAACAGAGACAGCAAATATTGCTACAAAATATGTGGAATACGAAAGGGGACGTGTCGTTTCTAGTCCGCATGCACATGATGTATGCAAATCTAAAGTCACACGCAAAATACTTATATATTTTAATATTTATTTGTTGCATTGTACAAAAACTCCAATTATATTTTTATAAGTAAGATCATTGCAAAATTCCGTTTATAATTAATCTAAAGGCCGAATTTGACGTTTAGAATTGTTTAATTAAACGAAACTATTTCAAATTATTGATATAAGTTATATTTTTTATTAAACATCCATATCAAATGTGTATCAAGTGGCCCAAGGCATCTTTTGTCTCCTTTTGTCACACCACCGAGTTTTGACTTAATTAACGTTTCTTGTCTTGATACTCGATACTTTAAAACCTCTTCCAGCTGATGTCTATTATTTTCTTTGCACTTATTATTATTCTTATTTATTATTTTGACTGCCTCGTGGTCTAATGGTAAGCTTGTTCAACCACAAACGTGAGGTCCCGGTTTCGAATCCCGGGTCGGACCAAAAAAAAATTTTTATTGGGATTTTTCAATTTCTAATAACAGTCCGGAACTCCGGAGTCGGGAAGTTGGCGGTAATACACCCCCGTGCCTCGGATAGCACGTTAAGCCGTCGGTCCAGCGCCTGATTTCTCACTGGTCGTGTCGGATTGCCGTCCCATCGGAATATGAGAGTGAGAGATTAGAGAGTGCACTTATGTCTGCGCGCGCACTTATGCACTATAATATGTCCTGCGCATCTGGCTCGTCTCTATAGAGACGGCCGCCGTAGTCGAAATCGGCTAGGAGGATATATTACTATTTTCTTTCCCTTTTTTCCAAGTCATTACCATAACTCGTAACCAAGTATATTTGCTAATAAAAAACATTAAAAAGCTCAGCAAAGTTCGAATTACAGAAACGAAGTTTATAGTTCGCTACGCCATTGTAGCATTGTTTAGCTTAGCAACTGTAGTAATTGTTACGATATGCGACTAATAGATAAAAAAGCAACTTGTCTAAAAGAGTTTTCATTTCATTAACAATTTTCATATTGTTTTTTAATCAGCGCCCTCTGTTATTACATACTTAGGGTCAATTCACACCAAAAGCGCGACGAAGCGCAGCGAAGCGAAGCGCAGTTTATGCGTCATATGAATTTCAACTTTACAATAATTACTATAATACGTCTTATTATCGCATGAGAAACTCGAACGAGTCGCGCGGATTCCCGCGACTGCGCGAGGATTCGCTGGAATCCGCGCGGAAGTCGCGAGAATTTGATAATAAGTACTACAGTAATGAAAATAAAGTTTAAATTTATATGACACTGAAAGTGCGTTCCGTTTCGC
>LUGF01045394.1:770-13152 GCA_001625245.1 Calycopis cecrops
CATATCGAAGCCGACAACTTTCCCAACTGCCGCTCGGTATCTATATGAAAATTGGATTATTTTGTATTATGTATATTATTCAAACAAACAGTCAGGACCATTTTCATGACTACCGATGTTTTTCGAGAACTAGATGCGGTACCCCCATTTCTCCACCACCTCCACGAAAACCTACAACATAGCCTTACACAAGTGCACTCTCTACTGTCATATTCCGTTGGGACGGCACTCCGACACCACCGGAGAGACATCAGGCGTAAGACGTGCGAGAAACGTGCTCTCCGGGGCTCGGGTGGAACACCTCTAACTTCTGGACTGGTATTAGAACTTGAGAATCCCAATAACAATTAGGTACTAGTCCGGTCCGCGAGTCGACTCGCGCGTAGTACCGGACGCAACTCGACAACGCTCGTTCGCCTACGCGCGAGTCAAAATACTTTATCTGGACGGGCTGTAAGCTAACACACGTACAAGCTGTCTGCTTCAAGCGCGGCTCTGCTCTCGTCGAGCAACATCAGCGCGGTCGACACGGAGCCAGCAGCGACCACCGACGGGTACTCGAGGCAGAGCGCGCGGGATCTCATCAGAGGCGCCATGCAGATGAATGTGGCGGCCTCCTCGAGCACGGGTAGAGTGGGCTCGGCGCAGCGGCACAGGTACGGGATGAAGTCCTGCGCCACCACAGGGCTCCTCGGGAATTTCTGTAACAATAAGCAGTCGGAACCCTTATCATGGCTACCGACCCCGCAGACGTCCTCATACAGTTTATGCAGACGCGCTGCCTTCCTTCCTCCTCCCACTTTCTTAGATCACCGGCTATTTCCACACCGCACGAACAGCATAACATGTCACTTTACGGCGATTTCGTGTAAGCGAGCGATATTTAGGATATCAGCAATTTTTGATTATAATTAGTAAGAGGTAGTGTCATGCTGCATACATGCATGTATCCGAATCGGGCCGGCACTACTGAGAAGGTCCGCTTACACGATACCGGCTCAAATTGCATCATGCAATCACAGCTGTCACTTTGCGCCGGCTTAGTGTAAGCGGCGGTACCTCCCCGGTCGATATCGCAAGCCTTATCAGATCCGCAGGTCTCATCTTCATGGATCCTACGCAGGACTCAATCCATCCCTGGTTCACAAACTGTGACTGAACATTTCCACTAAACCAATGACGTAGTCAATTAATTTGATTAAAAATATTTTAATTTCAAATAGGATTCTACCAAATATGATCTACAGGATCAAAGTCAGTTATTGAGCCATTGCAGACCCATATATCGGCTTAATTCTCATGGGTTCAGTCAGAAATACACTACGCAATGAAAAATTGAGCAACTTACCAACTTTGTCAAAATTGTTGTCTCCATGCACTTCAGTTTGCCAACAGTGAACGCGTTGTTGCAGCATCTGACAAGCATGCCCGCAGAGATCGCTGGGCCGCACAACTTCTGGGAGACCCAACAGCACGCCGCAGCCACCAGCTGCAGGGACTTTCTGCGGATCTCTCGGATCTTTCGGATGTGGCGCCAGGAATGCGTCGGGCTACTACAGCGCTGTTTGTACCACCGCTGGATTGCCGGTAGGGCTCTACAACATTTATATTTAGTACAAACTGACTATTATTGAATGATATACAACTGAATATTAAAAATAAAGTTGCAAACTTTATTTTTAATCAGGGTACCTCGCTGGGCTATTTTTATTTACAATGGATATATCGGGGATCGTATAAATCGATGTTAGGTCAGTTTTAAGTTGAAATTGCGGTGGCGCTATAACGTATGTGCATTATTTGAACTCAAACACGAATAATTCTGAAGGCATAAGATTGACTTAAAACCCATAGACTTAATAAAAAGTATAAGTCTATGTTAAAACCATTTAAAAAATATTTCATTTGGTAAGTAAACAGTCATTCTACAGTGTGGAATAATACAATGAGGCTCAAGATGAGCAGCCTATTATAAGTGTATTGCATTGTAAATCTACGAAACGGCCAGCCTGAATGTAATTGGGCTATTTATACAATCTGACTTCAAGAGATTAGCATGACCGTCCGACTCACAATCAGCTAGACAAACTATTGCAAATATGTATATAACCTACATTTTGAATACATGTACACCCGAACTGAGCAGTCCGGCCGAGCAGGAATCTCTCGCTCGTCACGCTGTCGGTGCATTGACCGACAGATGCCGTCGAGTTTCCGATGGAGGCGAGAGAAGACGAGCAACAGATGTGTGCGCATGTTTGTGGGCGTCGGAACACAAATTACTTCAGAAGTATCTACTGCCGTGCGGCGTGCACACTACAGCTCCCACACTTAAGGCAGTTTACATAGACATTAAGGCAGTGTTCAGACAGAACACTCGCGGACATTTTAAAACACTTTTGAAACAATTGCGAGTAGCGAGTAACGCAAAGTGCTTTATCCAGTTGAAACTCGAGAGACTCATTCAACAGTCTACACCTATAATAAAACTACTTTAAAGGACTTTATCGCGGGTTATTTATTTATTATTATTTTTTATTTTTATAGTATGAGGGGGGCAAACTAGCAGTCGGAGCCATAGACATACGCCCATGGCCATCCGCACAGATGCATTGCCCTTCATCCTCCTCCCTTCTATATGGGCCACCGCCTACTTACTCATAACACGAAACATGATTATTATCAAAGCTCGACGTTTCAGAAACATATAGTGATTATTAATATTCGCGTAAACTTAAAACATTATAATCAGCTTAACAAGACTGACATAACATGATCACATTGCTCGGGTACCTACTGTCTGAAAGTGGCACCACTTTACACACCACACACTTAAGACAATATTGTGCGGACATGTATGGGCGACGCGCGCGACGGTAGTCATTTACAGACTAGTAACTCTTGGTTACACGATGCCAAAGTGATTGCGTGAACAACGCACGTGCACGTGCCCTATGTGGATTCGTATTAGCTTCAGCAGAAATCGTTTTTTTTTAATATCATAAGGGGGCAAACGTCCTTAAAAACCGCATAGAGGCTATACAGGTGCGTAGCCCCCCTTCCCCCTCCTCCTCCCTCCATAGGCCACCGGCTACACACACCGCAAGAAACGCACAGCTGTCACTTTACGCCGGTTTCGTGCACAAACTATATAGAGGTTTCGTGTAAGCGAGAGCTACTGCCGGTGCCCCGGTCGCGCCGGCACAATTTATAATAAATAAGAATCAGCTTACATTGATCTCCATCAGCCAGTTCGGCACGAAGGCTCGTCGGCTCGACTTCATTTGAATCGGCCTCGAGCTTCTCTTCTCTGTTACCAACAAGTACCCGAACACGTCCGCAGAGTACTATTGTCCGGTGCATGTCAAATGCCTGCTCTTCACTGTAACATACAAATATTGTTGTAAGTACTTCTAGAAGGTATCGGTATTTAAGTTTAATATTACTTATAGCTGTGCTCTGCGGTTTCACACGCTTCAAATCAATCTCAAGGTAACCATTCTTTTACTAGGGAAATATATTGAGTACCATTCTGCATATTTTCCTCGCAGTATTCTTTCTGACATAGTTGGTACTTGTGGTATAGGCAGAAGTATTTTCGACTTACTTTTACTACTTATTATACTTTTAATTAAAACTGCAAAATAGAGACCGTTCGTTATAATATGAATTGCTTTTATGAACGTGACCACAGACTACACAGGTTGACTAAAAACGATAAAAATATTTATCTACCCGTAAATTTTAATATCTGTGTATACGAGCATTTAGCCCATAACCATAATCTATAGTTTTTAAATAAGCAATGGGTATTACCAATAACTACTACCAGGAAATATTTATAAAATAATAAATATGAAAATATTTTCAGGTTACAATTTTGTTATTGAAAGTTTTCGTACGATATTTGATTAAACTCCGGCTAGTAATTGGCTCAGAGAAATATGATTAAAGTATTAAATTGATTTACATTATTCTCTTTATCTATATCTTTTTTCTCGATCAATATGATTGCTTCCTGTATAAAAATTCTTAAGAACTGAAAAAATCTATAATTTAAAAGTATTATACTGGACAAGACCATTTTTCACTCACATATAGACATTGGACAAAATTACACAGGTCTATTTTTTTCATCCCATAAATTCGAAAAACGCTCATTGGTTCGCCAAAAAGTGCGCCTAAAATAAGTGTTTTTGTTAGAAGGCAGGGTAATAATGAGATTTGAATTTGGAACGCTAATGTTGCTTTAAAAATTAGAACCAAAAAGATGAACCACAGACCAAAGGGGCCGGCACGGTAGAGTGCAGTACGCACCGCGCGGTACATACTCGGCTGTATGGATAACTCCTTTGCCTTTTGCGTTAAATTAAAACAACGATAATATAAATTTATTTTTCAATAATTGCACAAATGTAAATATAAAATTTTAATTGTGAATCTCTTCTTCTTCTTTCTATGTACATAATTTTATTATATCTACTAAAAGTAAAATGTATTGTAATAATAAACACGATTTACTTATTTATTTTTCTCATAGACAGTGATGAAAAATAGAGTATGTCCCGCGGTCGCATAATATTTTTACCCTCGGGCGGCGTCCTCCCTACACTCAAGATTCTACTTTAGAATCCTTCGTTCCGCTATCGTTTCAAAATAGCTCCGTCGCGTTAAAAATACTATGTTACTCCCTTGTCATATAATCTACTATTATACTATAGTGCCACAAACATATCAGATTCTGACCCGGTGGCTGAGACTGGAACTAAAGCCGTCATTTTGAAATGACAATATATTTACAATTTTATTGGTAAAGCGACGCACATAACACATTTACCTTAAAGGGTTGCGACAAACTTTATTTTAAAAATTTTATCTTTTATGCAAGAAGAGAAACGTGTCCAAGCGTCATTAATACCTGTTCTGAGTCTTTAAAAAAAATAATAATCTAAAAAATCCCTTTTTTGTGGTAATGGCATGAAAAAGAGTGATCAAGGGTGGATTTTTCCTAAAAATTCAAAAATGGCCGATAACTTGACAACCTTCAATATTTTACTAAACTTTTTTTCTTAATCGGACTAGGCAAGCTGTTATCTATCGGCAGTTAAAGTTTTGGCCATTTTTTACGCCACAGCCTGTATAAGTATACTATTAAAGTAATAGTTATCATGATTTTAGTGTTGTGATGTCATAGTTTTAATTATTTTTACTCTAAAAATAGGAATGGCAACACTTCATTAGATTAGAGCTGCTGTCACTAGCTGATCGGGTCGGGTCAGATAAGTTTGTAGCCGTAAACAGAGCACACAATTGTATTCTCCGTCTACACTTGTAGCACTATAACGTTATTACGTTACCTACATAGATTAATATATTATACTGGGCACCAGCGCCGGATCTAGGGGGGGCTAGGGGGGGCTACAGCCCCGGGCCCTGCGACTCAAGGGGGCCCCATGTGTCACGAAAACTCAGATATTAAAAGTTATAAAAAATATACCCAAGTATATTAAATCAGATTTCAAATTCAACAAGGACAAATTATTGCAAAAATTATTTATTATTATTCAATATTAAATGTACGAGAACTTGTGATACAAAACGGCATTACATCTCAACCATTAAATACATAAAAAATAGCCATTGCTATTCAAAATTTTTAAATTAAATTCATTTTGTAGGTACTTTTTGAAGTCTATTTTTTAAATTAATCACTTGTTTAATGGTTAATAAGTGGTTTGTTAAAAGTGCATTCGGCAGCGGTATTGAAGGAATGCCATTTGAAGACTTCAGGCTAAGGAATTTTGATCTATTGAAAGATACAAATAACAGGCGTCTCTAGAATTTAACGACACTAAGTACCACAGCATTAATTAATTATTGTACTTACGACAAGAAGCTTTTTTACCTTGCCAATGGATCTTCTATTTAAGTAAAATTGGCAAAAGAAAATGATTCCTAGCTCCCTTAAACCGAAGAAAAACCAATTCTACCAACGTCTGTATTCCCTCACACCTACAACCAGGAAATCTTTAAATCGAGGGTGAATATGTACCTTCTAGACATTCGTGCTCCATCGTCGGCCAAGTCTACGCTTTCCACCAAGTGAGACAGTGGCTAAACGCAAGCCTATTCAGTATAGATAAAAACTGGAATATGCAAAGGACCCAGAAGCATCATATCCTTCGTTAATCTCTGGCACCCTTAGGTAATTCTATCTTATAAGCTGCTGCTTTACGTCAATGCTTAACCTTTCATAGTACGACAGACGTTCTCTAAGTTATTCTGGTAGGTTATTCTTTTCGGACCTTGTTTTTTTTTGTTGACGCGGGGGAATACATTTAGGTATGATACCTAGGTGTCCGGGTGGCCCCTAGGCCAAAGTCGACATTTGGGAGTGCAATATCGACTAAACCCCTGCGGGTTTAGGCGGCTATAATTGGAGTGACCTGAATCTACAAGCAATAGGATCCCTCCAGCGTCTGGCTGGCCTCGGTGGAAAGGCCAGATTTACCCTCCTTAGAGACTGTCCGGCTGCCATTGAATACTATGAAGTCGGAACCATGCAATAGGGTCAGGTTGCCAACCTGACCCCTGGCCCCTGTAACCAATGTCCAAATCGGGCCCGCTACTCATTCTAATCCACGCTGCCCTCTGCTGCTTCAGAGGGACGGGGGAGTACCCCGAGTCAAGCTGCTCTTAGTCTGGCCGCTCCCAACAAGTCTGTCCGGTATAACTAGCCCTGCCCTGCATACCCTTAGGCATTATAGAGACAAGCCACGCAAGCTAACCAACCGCAACAAGGTGATAGCATCTTTTGGGGAGTTCCTTTCGGACGTGAATGAATGCTGCAGAAACGAAGAGAAGTCCAATACCGCTTCATCTGATTACGATTATGATTTTTCGTCGGGCAGCTTGAGGTCGAAAGGGGTACCGATCTATCTCTCGGTTGACAGACATGCACCCTGATATGAGAGAGATTATAATAACTAATTTTAACTATTATTATAATGGTCAAACAGACCGACAAGATAGCTCCCTCTCCTCGCGTTTCTGTAATCGAGTGTAGCTCGGGCGTGGTAACTAAAATGTTCTTTGCGTTGACGTGATCTTTTTCTGCTGGAGAAAATAATTATTATCGGGATCGTTATTAGCAGTTTTGCATCACCGCCGTTCTCCAAAATTTCCATTTGGACTACTTCTTAATAGGGAAAAGTTCTAAACTGCTCAAAATACTACAGTAGTATCACAAGCCGTTGACGAGTTTGTAACTTTCTGAATTTCAAAAAGGGCATCACAAAATTACTACTGCGGAGGCAGGGAAGCATTGCCGAATCGGTGCATATTTTTACTAACATTTTACATTACATTGATAAACAAAGACGACTTGTTGAATAAGTAAGTAACTATCTACTTGCGGCTGTTTGTTTAAAGCTACTGAAATCTAAAATTATTTTGCGAGATCACATAATTTCAATCACATAATTGCAAATTACCGAAATGTAATGCTGAAACACTTCAGGAATACGAGAAAGTTATAAAAATACAGTATAGTTGTGGGCATTAAGAATATGCAATTTTTTTGGTACTCAAAGTACAAGTAATTATACATTCTTGTTATGATATTATATTATGACGATAATTTTTGTGCCCATTATGGGCCCCTTTTTTACTCCCAGTCCCGGGCCCCGCCAGAGCTTAATCCGGCGCTGTCTGTTTTATCACGCTTTGTTTTAATGTGTTTTTTCCATGTCAGCCTTCTGTCCACTTTGGGGAAGAGTGTTGTTTCCCAACTGAACGGGTTAACAGTTTCCTTTCATAAGAGGGGAAATTATGACTCATGTGCGTCCATTTAGACACACTTGCTTTGATGCGCCATTTCTGCAACCAGTCATCAACTTTACAAAGACTTTCTTGTAGGATGATTGAGCTGCTTGTGGATCGGCGCTACTTGCCAATAATGCAGTATCATCAGCAAATGTAGCATTCATCACTTGTCATAACTGAGGTTGGTCCAAAGTATACAGGTTGTACAGGATTGGGCCAAGAGTGAAACCCTGGGGCACCCCAGCCAAAATCTCATAATATATTCTTGATACATCTTCACTTTCTCAAATCTGAAATGTGCTTCTTTGCAAGTATAAAGTAAATAAATGAAGTAAAATAAGTAAGTATGTGATATCGGCAGAGCAATACTCTTTAGAATCGAGGGATTGTCGTATTTTATTACAGACTCTATGGACCTGTTCAATTGTTGAGTGGTGATTTATGTACGCAAATTCGTGTTTAGGAAGGGCTGCATTTTCTTCCATTCTCTGTCTGAATAGACTACTACCCGTATTCTTTTCAGGAGCATTCTCTCAAATACATTGGACAGAACAGATAAGAGAGACTTCTTGGTCTGCATGATGTTACGTGGTCTGGAGATTTTCCTGGCTTATGTATCATGGTGATCACAGCCTCCCCTCTCTGGTTGATACATTATACCTCTACTTCCGAGGATTCATTTATTAGCACGCCTTCATTTATTAGCACGCATTCATTTATGAGTATGCGCCTACATAGGGATTGGCTTTCGCGCCTCTACTTTCTTGAAAAGGGATCTTTTAATCCACATTCTGCGCGTAAATAGAGACGATTGTCCCCGTGCCTGTCTATCAGATCCCACGAGAACACTGAGACCAACTTGTTGAGCACATGTAAAGGGCTACGGATACCGACGACAGACATCGTGAATCTTCGCGACTTTAATGCCCACCACAGATAATGATTTGGTTCAGGTATTACCGATCATGCAGAAAGATCTGTTCACGACGATCGCGATTTTGCTCTGATTGATCACTGCTTGATTTTGCTTTATGGCTTTACACAACTAGTGTCCACATTCACGCGAATCCCAAATGTAGAGAAGAGAGACCTTCCTTGTTGGACTTTCTGCTGACCACCTGGGCAGATTATCCTTTGGGCTCGTTGGATCATTGCCCGATACGGAGTACAAACTATTACATGCGGATGACGCTCGCGTCTCGTATGCTATCATATAATGCTTGCACAATGGACTTAGTCTATAGCTCTTACCCATACCGCTGTCCTTAACATTGGTGGTGTAATTTTTATTACAAAACCAGAGATTTTTTCTGGAGTTCATATAGTGCGATGGATCTATGTTATCTTATTAATATTATAAATGTGAAAGTTTGTCTGTTTGTTTGTTTGTTTGTTTGTTTGTTTGTTTGTTTGTTTGTTACTTCTTCACGTAAAAACTGCTGAACCGATTTTCATGAAATTTTGCACACACATAGAGGGTAACTTGGATTAACACATAGGATAGTTTTTATCCCGAAAAAATGTTCCTGTGGGATGCTATGAGATGATGACTTGAATGTATTTGTTACTCCTTCACGCTCAAACTACTTATCAGATGTTCATGAAATTTGAGATATGATTAGAAGGGAACCTGTATTAATATATGGGACATTTTTATCACGAAAAAATGTTCCTGCGGGATGCTATGGAATGTTGACTTTAATTTATTTATTACTCTTTCACATTACAACTACTTGTCAGATTTTCATGAAATTAGTCATATGGTTAGAATGGAACCTGTATATACATATCCATAGAATAGTTTTTATCCCGAAAAAAATTACATGTGGGATGCTAAGGGATGATTTTGTATCTTTTACATTCGGCTGCGACCTAATAATATGGTATTTCTAAAAATAAATGCATATAAGAGATATTTGGAGCACAAAAAGTATAATTATCTTGGGATACCTCCTAACCCGATAAAATGTTCTTGGGGGATGACATTTATATCTCTTCTGGTCCCGATAATGGTGGGACCATTATCGGGTGTGATGAATTTATACTTTTTTTACGGGCATAGTTGTTGTTAGTTGTTTTTGTTGCTATGTTACAAAGTCAAGGTCCCACTAAGCTCAGGAATATGATGAGTAAAGGAACTGAATAGTTTTCTTTGAGAAACATGGGACCAAAATGAAAAGAAGAATTCTCCTGTACATTAGTACAAGGGAGATTACTCCCTTTAACTTTGTGTAGTGTGTATATTGTGTTCCTGAGTTTAGTGTGAGATTAGTCTTTATTGACTAAAGTTTTTCCAATAAAATAATGACAGGAATCATCTCCCGGGACTGCTACTTGGGATCATGCATTCATCCAGGTTTTCCTTTATTCGTGTGCCAAACTTATGTAAATAATATTAGCAGTCGTAATTGCGATTTGGTCGATTTCGATGGTTACCTGGATGGCAAAAAAATACAATTGGATCCGGTAGGTGGCGCTGTTGTCGGAATGTCAACTTCTAAATGGCACAACCGATTTTGTTGAAATTTTATATGGGTATTTGGATGGTTACCTGGATGGTAAAAAAATACAATTGGATCCGGTAGGTGGCGCTTCTGTCGGAATGTCAACTTCTAAACGGCTCAACCGATTGGGTTGAAATTTTGTATGGGTATTTCGATGGTTACCTGGAAGGTTAAAAAATACAATTGGATCTGGTAGGTGGCGCTGCTGTCGGAATGTCAACTTCTAAAAGGCTTGATCGATTGGGTTGAAATTTTATATGGATATTTCGATGATTACCTGGATGGTAAAAAAATACAATTGAATCCGGTAGGTGGCGCTGTTGTCGGAATGTCAACTTCTAAACGGCTCAACCGATTGGGTTGAAATTTTATATGGGTATTTCGATGGTTACCTGGATGGTAAAAAAATACAATTGGATCCGGTAGGTGGCGCTGTTGTCGGAATGTCAACTTCTAAACGGCTCAACCGATTGGGTTAAAATTTTATATGGGTATTTTGATGGTTACCTGGATGGTAAAAAAATACAATTGGATCCGGTAGGTGGCGCTGTTGTAGGAATGAGAACTTCTAAACGGCTCAACCGATTTTGTTGAAATTTTATATAGGTATTTCGATGGTTACCTGGATGGTAAAAAAATACAATTGGATCGGTAGGTGGCGCTTCTGTCGGAATGTCAACTTCTAAACCGCTCAACCGATTGGGTTGAAATTTTGTATGGGTATTTCGATGGTTACCTGGAAGGTTAAAAAATACAATTCGATCTGGTAGGTGGCGCTGCTATCGGAATGTCAACTTCTAAAGGGCTTGATCGATTGGGTTGAAATTTTATATGGATATTTCGATGGTTATCTGGATGGTAAAAAAATACAATTGAATCCTGTAGGTGGCGCTGTTGTCGGAATGTCAACTTCTAAACGGCTCAACAGATTGGGTTGAAATTTTATATGGGTATTTCGATGGTTACCTGGATGGTAAAAAAATACAATTGAATCCGGTAGGTGGCGCTGCTGTTGGTATGTCAACTTCTAAAAGGATTGATCGATTGGGTTGAAATTTTATATGGATATTTCGATGGTTGTATGGTAAAAAAATACAATTGAATCCGGTAGGTGGCGCTGTTGTCGGAATCTCAACATCTAAACGGCTCAACCGATTGGGTTGAAATTTTATATGGGTATTTCGATGGTTACCTGGATGGTAAAAAATACGATTGGATCCGGTAGGTAGCGCTGTTGTCGGAATGTCAACTTCTAAACGGCTCAACCGATTTTGTTGAAATTTTATATGGGTATTTGATGGTTACTTGGATCAGGTAGGTGGCGCTTCTGTCGGAATGTCAACTTCTAAACGGCTCAACCGATTGGGTTGAAATTTTATATGGGTATTTCGATGGTTACCTGGATGGTAAAAAATACAATTTGATCTGGTAGGTGGCGCTGTTGTTGGTATGTCAACTTCTAAAAGGATTGATCGATTGGGTTGAAATTTTATATGGATATTTCGATGGTTGTATGGTAAAAAAATACAATTGAATCCGGTAGGTGGCGCTGTTGTCGGAATGTCAACTTTTAAACGGCTCAACCGATTGGGTTGAAATATCGTTGATTCGTTGATTCGTCGCCCTGCCGCGCGCCATTCAAATTCGCGCGCAGCGAACATTTTTTATTTTTATTTTTTAAATGTAACGAATTAAAGGTTGTATGTTTGTTTGTTACTCCTTCACGCAAAAACTGCTGTAGGTACCGATTATCATAAAATTTGGCACACACATAGAGTTTTGTCCTGTCGGATGCCGTGGGATGATTTTTCAAAATTTACGCGGGTGAAACCGCGGGTCGCAGCTAGTTGTTCTAATAAAGAAGAAAAAGTCTCCCATTACAGAAAAGGTTACACAGCATGGAGTCATTTATGTAAATCGGGTATTCCTAAAAACGAGTTTGAGTCACATCAAACAAAGCGACAAAAAATCATTATTAATTAACGTTTATGTAGTACTAGCTGCGACCCGCGGTTTCACCCGCGTAAATTTTGAAAAATCATCCCACGGCATCC
>LUGF01045410.1:8054-18412 GCA_001625245.1 Calycopis cecrops
TGTATAATACCTTTCTCTTTCTCCCTCTTTCTTTTCGTTCTCTCATCCCTTCTCTCTCTATTACCACTCCACTTCGTTCCTACCTGGTGTCCCACGACACCACATATCTTTTTAATATTACGTTTTTACGTGCACGTATTCGCAATTAGTGAAGATCAATCCAATGTACACAAACTACGACCGATGCATAGTTGAAAAGACGCTTCCACCAAAAACGTAAAATGGAGAAAATAATGTTTGGACGTTGAAAACGGGAATTTATTATGTTGTCTATAAAATAAAAATAATTTATGTACCGAACGATGGTCAAGAATCTGCTTTGGGTTTTTTATTTTTTAATAAACTTTACTTATAATTAAATTAGTTCTTTATCGTACAAGAAGCATCTACGAGTATGTATGTAGATAGGTATAAAATTTATTATTTTCGTTTGGTATGTAAGGAAGTCGCTCAGATAGAGTATCCCAAATAAAATAAATTTACATTTTATGTGGCATGATCACATCAGCTTTATTAATTGTTTTTTTATATGTTCGCAATACGAATATTTAATAATTTAAGTAATAATTACTCCTGAAATTATCCTGAAAACTATTATTGTGATTGAAGATAACATAAGACAATCAAATCAGCTCTGTGTGAAACCAATGTGTGCATAGTGAGATGACAAATGTCCTGATGTCACAAGTTATTGAAAGTACCCGAATAGTTATAATTATTCGCCTCTCCCTGCCTCGCGGGCGTCGGGCGAGATTATTTAACGGCACTATAGCGTAATATTGTGAGATAACAACACATAATATTGGGTTAAAATATATTTATACGAAGTGTTATGGTATAATGCCATTAAGTTTCGTTAACCACATTTAAGTCTGTGTAATGACCGTATAGCGGCAATCTAGTGAAGCAATTATAGGCAAATATTATTTCAAAATAAAAGTTAATGAACTTTAACAGCTATTTGTACTCCTAAAGTTACTTACGGCGTTTATGCTTATAACACATGAGAAAAAAGGTTCTTAACGGCATTGTTACAAAAATTATTTCGAAAACTACTCATGATATCAAAAAACCGCGTATACAGATCGATAGAGAAATTTTTTCTTATTAATATACCAAAAGTTGAAAATCGATCAGAATTCTTGTTTATGCCACGGCAGTTTTGACGGCGAGCGTAAATTGATTGTGTATTCAGTATTGGCGGTGGCGGTAAAACTATTTTTTTTAACTCTTTTATTAATGTTCGCATTCTATTACGACATGAATAAAGAACGTGAAATAATAAAAATAATATGTACATTATTTTTAATATTAATCTACATAAATGTCGCAAGTTCACATGTACGTCATGCTAGACATAACCAAATGTACGAAAACTATATTGACGGACAAGATTCTAAAAGATATGCTCCGAATTGGGAAGATTTGGACACCAGACCGTTACCCCAATGGTATGACAGAGCCAAAATTGGTATAATTCTTCATTGGGGTGTGTATTGTGTACCAGGTTATGGATCCGAGTGGTTTTGGATTTTCTGGAAAGGTAAATTTAATTATTATTAGCTTTTATTATTATCAGCCTGGTGTGTCCCACAGCTGGGCAAAGGCCTCTCTTCCCATACCTCTCTATCGATTGCCAGACAGCTTAACTCCTTTCATCGAGAAGTTCAGATCATTTTATATTTTTTATTTTCAAATATTGAACGTTTACAAAAAAACAAATACCTATACAAATCTAGTTATTTTTAACTTACATTTACATAAACTAAAGAAAATATAAGCTCAATATTAATTTCATATTCAATTAGGAATTTTTAATTTAAAAAAATATTTCAAGGTTTGAAACAGTTAATAACTTTGTTTTTTTGATTTGACAAAGATTGAATTTGAAACTTTTGAATTGTTCATTAATTAAAAAAAGTATATTTTTGGATTTTTTTTAATCTTATAATTTCGCAAAAGGCTGTCCAATTGCTGCATAGCAGCTGAATTGTACCGCTACCACTGAGAAAATGTGTCTAGCTCATATGGTACTGATGCAAAATGACAGTGTTGTGGGGGGGTGGTGTTAACAGGGGCCAGGGCAGCTCATCTACGTCACAATTGTGTGGATGTATCTGGGTGCGGAAGTCATCAAAAGGCACTCTGTTTGCCCACTTATACTATGAAAAAAATCCTATTGTCTTTCAGTTGGAGACAACAACTCAGTTGAATTTATGAAGAATAATTATCCACCAGGATTCACGTACCAGGATTTTGCCCCCATGTTTAAAGCACAATTTTTCGATCCAAATGCCTGGGCATCTTTGTTCCACAAAGCAGGAGCTAAGTAATGAAAATATTTTTTACATTTCAATTAATAATAAGTAGATATGTACGTAGGAGTAGGTATGTAAGTAACCTTTGTAGTAGGGAGGAAGATGGAGGACACCGCATCTGTATAGCCTCTATGCGGATGTTTATGGGCGTTGGTACTCACGAGGATGGCTCCGACTGCTCGTTTGCCTCCCTATACTATAAAAAAAAGATAAAATATGTTATGAAATAACATTTTATTATAATTATTTATATATGTTTATAATATAATATTTGGCCATGGGGGTCTTAAGGTAAACCCTTTGTTTGTTTGGTTACATTGCTGCCAGCTGTATAGGAAGGGTACATAGGAAACTTACTCTGCTACCTAGGTCTAAAATCCTCATACTTTTATTATGAATTATTAATGAAATTTGAATCAATAAAAAGTGGAAATAGCCTAAAAATCTGTCATCAATTATATCATATAATATAAGTAATATGAATTTCCATCAAGAAGTGACTATACATTCCATCAACTATACCTCATACTTTTTTTATGTAATCTCCATTGACGAATAACAGTGTTTCACTCTTCAGATTCAGTATCACTGCCTGTTAAACGTGACAGTTACAAGAGGTCTATTAATTTATTTATAATCTTACTTCAGGTACGTTGTGCTCACAAGCAAACACCACGAAGGATTTACATTCTTCCCATCAAAAAGGTCGTTCAATTGGAACTCAATAGAAGTTGGACCCAAGAGAGACATAGTCGCCCAACTGTCACAGGCTGTCAGAAACAAGGGCATCAAGTTTGGAATATACCACTCACTGTACGAATGGTTCAACCCCATATATCTGGAAGACAAGGCCGCAATGTTTATAACTAGAAACTATCCTGAAACTAAACTGTGGCCAGATCTTCAGCAGCTGGTGAACGACTACCAACCGTCAGTGATCTGGTCTGACGGTGACTGGGAAGCGTCTGATGCGTACTGGAACTCGACAGCTCTGCTCGCCTGGTTGTATAACGACAGTCCGGTGAAGGATGAGGTGGTCGTGAATGACAGATGGGGCAAAGGCATCTCGTGTCACCATGGAGACTTCTACAACTGCGCTGATAGGTACAACCCACGTGAGTCTATACACACTACACACTTTCATGTGCTACATGCATTATAGTTTTAAATTTTCAATTGTGTCGGCAGCCCCTATCACAAACAACTTTGTTTATATAGTTGAGAGGGGAAAACAAGCTACCCTGACCTAAAAAAAGGTGACTTCAAATCCTCATAATTAGTGAAGTGCACAAAACACGCGCATCACTTCACGCCGGTGTAAGTGAGTGAAATATCGCGCTCTCGTGCTGGCCTGACTCGGCTGATATCAGATATGGCAACACCTCTTACAAAGGAATTGGGCCAGCACGACCGGGGAGGTACCTCTCGCTAACACGATAGCGGCGTTAAGTGACAAAATGTGTATGTAGCCGACGGTAGCAACGTATCTATATAACCTCCATGGGGATGTCTATGGACGTCGGTAGTCATGATTATGGCTCCGACAACTCTTTTGCCCCCTTATACTATAAAAAAAAACCTGGACATCAAAAGATACTAGAAAATATTAACGTAGCTTGTACGTGATACCTTGCTTGTAAATAGAAGTATGTAATACTTTCTTTATCTGAAATTTGTCCAAGACATTACATATTACATACTGAGTAAATACGAGGTGAACAATGTAACCCGGTATCTGAGTCGTTAAACCTTATCCAGCTATTCACGATAATGTATTTTGTTATTACGACATAATCACTATTATATTGCTATGGCCTACAGCTCTCTGTAATACTCATTCTACTTGTTTCTCATAAATAATCTTTGCCACAAAAAGAAAACCCCCGATTTTCCAGGAGTTTTTGCAAGTGGCAAATAATAATTAATGGAGCACTTTTCAGAAACTGTTTTTTGATAGGTCTTATAAATAAATTTTCAAAACAGCTTGTCTCTAAAACTGTGTAATGACATGTCCATCCGAATACCGAAGCCAGCATCGTTTTACTTAGCTGTGTTTGGTTTTCCGTAAAACACAAAAATACAAACACAAAAACACATAGAATACCAAAAATACATTAAGTTCGTTCAACTTACGATTTGTCCAAAATATCACCTAACCTGTCCTGGCCGCTCGAGTAACAATATCTTAGAACAAAAAATACAAGGGCTAAAGGCCTAAAACTGCACGTTCTGAATTTGAAAATAAAATAATTTTATAACTCTGGAATTGTTATAAAAAAGGATGCGTGTATTTTGTACACATACAATATGCTGCGTTTGTGAAGTCATTCAACGAACAGTTAAATAACGACAGCATCAGTAGCGCTAGCTTCAGCAGGTAGCCGCATCCGCCGCCTCACATACGCATCAGGAACGTAAAACCTAATGTCCCCTACCCTACCCAGATCTTTGATCTCTGTATCGCGGTGTATAAGGCGCGCCTCTATACGATACGAGTGCTGGCTAGGGGTGCGTGCACGAGTGAAGGATAGCGCCGAACATTTTTCCACGTTAAAGTGTAGCTTGTTCTCCGTACTCCAATCTACAACGGTACAACCTTATCTATATCCCGCTGTAATCTGTGAGCTTGTCTCTCCATACTAATTTTGAGATCGTCAGCAAAAAGGAGACATGTGGATTTTGTAATTACTTTTGGAAGGTCATTAATCATTATAATGAAAAGTAACGGTCCTAAATTACTGTCTTGGCTTGTAGTGCACTTCCTGATGCACTGGCTCGACAACAACGATGTGCGCAAGCGACACCGCCCCCTCTCGCTCGTGGCTCGCGCGTTAATAACGCCGTGCGCCCCTCTACATACTCGAGAGAATGTATGTAGCTATTTCTATAGAATACAAACACTACATCCCTTTCTTATCAAAAACTTTAATATAAATTTAGCAAGTATACATATTTGAATCATATTTCCATTTAATCAATTTATTTTATTCATCATAAACAATTAAATCACACTCAATTTTAGTAAGTTATTGATATTCATTAGCGCCAGAGTCAACAGTTTCACCGTCTTAATCTACAACTACAGCTTTCCATTGCCCTCCTGCTCTTTTTAAATGCAATATGTTCCTCCTTAAGGTTTATCCAGTCTCTTCGTTATTCTCGTTTCCTTCGATTGTTACATCTCCATAGTGTGTGTTTCCCCCGAAGTGTAGTGTTGGATTATAATTTAATGTAAGCTTATTTGATTTATTAACTTCTTTTACGTACACCTTTTCTCCTTCGTTTAAATCAGAATTGCGTGCACTCCTTCTTTTATCACCGTAAACCTTTCCTTTTTCTTTTTGTTCTTTGTCCCTGTCCCTTATTTCTGTATCATCAACTTTGTCATTTATATCTTGAATTGCTGGGATTTTATCTCTGTTTAGTCTTGAAAAACAATTCTGTCGGTGTTTTTCCGGTCACAGAATGAGGTGACGAATTATACATCATGAGATATTCATTTAAAGATTCTTGTAAGGCGTTTTCTTCGAATTTTCCAATCTTTAGACGCTTTAATATGTCTTGATTTTGCCTTTCTACCTCGCCATTTTGCTGAGGGCAGTAAGGGATAGTATTATATAGCACTATGTTACAATCCTTGCAAAATGCTTTGAACTCGTCACTGAGTAACTGTCGTCCGTTATCGGCTGTGATTGATGAAGCCTAGCCTAATCGACTAAATATTTCTTTTAAAAATCTAATTATAACATCACTCGTAATCATTTTCGTGATTTTGACCTCTTTATAACGGCTGTAATAATCCACCACCACCAAAAGATGGTCACCACTTGGTAATGGACCAAGTAAATCTATGGCGATATCCATCCAAGGCGCTTCCGGCAGTTCAAGGCGTTTCATAGGTGCGGGTGGGTTTGGTAATCCCACCCATGTACAACACTTACAACTCTTCACCAGGGCCTCTGCGTCCTTATCTATCCTTGGCCACCATACTTTGTATCTTAGACGACTCTTCATTGCAACGATCCTTAGGCCTAGGACCTTTAGCGTCAATTTGCACTAAGACTGCGCCCGATTCGACAGGGCTAGCATCAGCTATGACTTGAGTTTTATCATTGACATCGTAATAACCAAGTGTCTATATTTTTGTCAACATATCTTTTAATGAGCTGAAAGCACGATCTTGTTCAATTGTTCAAAATTCTCCTATGTTTGTATTTTTACCAAATTTCTGTCTCAAAAGCTGCTTCAACTGTTCTGTCACTGTAGCCATATTAGGTATCCATTTATTAATATAATTTACAAGGCCTAAAAAACTTTGCAGTTCCTCTACGGTTTTCGGAACCCTAAAATTGATTGCATTCTCTATATATTTGTTTGACGGTCTGACACCTTCAGCAGTTAGCTCATGCCCCAGAAAATTTACCTTTTTGAATTTGTATAAACATTTGTTCGTCGTCGTCGTCGTTGTTGCGAAGAACATTATTTTCACTTAGAACTTGGAATACTTTTGAAGACGCAAATTCTTGTTCTGTTCGACCATACACCAGGATATTCTCCTAAAAATCGCGGTTTTGCTAGCGTAATATTACGCTAGCAAAACCATTTCATAAAGCGGCAACTCGGAGTAGCTAGTATTTTGTTGCTAATTTGTTGCTAACTTGTACCGCAAGAATTAAATTTGTTACTCCACTAGTTCGCCTAATAGCGCGGTTTTGCTAGCGTAATATTACGCTAGCAAAACCGCGTTTTTTAGGATAATAGCACCGCAATAAAATTAAGTCTTGCGGTACAAATTAGCAACAAAATAAGCCGTTTGATTCCTATCGCTAGCTTATTCAGAACCCGAGATGTGGGTTGTGGTTTTGCTAGCATAATATTACGCTAGCAAAACCGCGCTATTAGGCGAACTAGTGGAGCAACAAAATTAATTCTTGCGGTACAAATTAGCAACAAAATAAGCCGTTTGATTCGTATCACTAGCTCATTTAGAACCCGAGATGTGGGTTGTGGTTTTGCTAGCGTAATATTGCGCTAGCAAAACCGCGCTATTAGGCGAACTAGTGGAGCAACAAAAATAATTATTGCGGTACAAATTAGCAACAAAATAAGCCGTTTGATTCGTATCGCTAGCTCATTTAGAACCCGAGATGTGGGTTGTGGTTTTGCTAGCGTAATATTACGCTAGCAAAACCGCGCTATTAGGCGAACTAGTGGAGCAACAAAATTAATTCTTGCGGTACAAATTAGCAACAAAATAAGCTGTTTGATTCGTATCGCTAGCTCATTTAGAACCCGAGATGTGGATTGTGGTTTTGCTGGCGTAATATTATGCTAGCAAAACCGCGTTTTTTAGGAAAACTATTGGAGCAACAAAATACTAGCTACTCCCGGTTGCCGCCTTATGAAATGGTTTTGCTGACGTAATAGACCTACATTTCAGAAGGAATTTTTTCTAGTATCTTTAGAAATAGTTCTGATGCACATGTGATACCGAAAATAAGGCGTTTATATCGGTCAAGACCTTTCGAACTAATGAAGGTGGCGATGTGCCTTGAGTCTGGGTAGAGTTTCAATTGATGGAATGCGTTTTTAATATCCAATTTAGAGAAGACGTACTTAGTTTTTCTAATCTTTGGCAAAAGGTATTCCATCGAGAGTAGTGGATGATTTTCACGCATAATAGCTGAGTTGGCACATCTCATATCTACACATAAATGTAATTCTCCATTATCTTTCAATATGGGAACTATAGGAGATGTCCATCCCGAAAATTCATGAACATCTTCTATAATGTCGCTCTCTAATAATTCTTTGATTTTTCAATTCCCTTTTACTCTTCGATTGGTATAAGTATTCGCCTATACGGCAATTGGTATTTGGACCAAAACATCTTTGTATTTTAGTTAGTTAGTTAGTTATTATCGTTTATTCAATGCTCCACAATACATAAACAAAAAAAAATAAAGAACACATCATTAAAAAAAAAGTAAACAAAATCAAAATAATATCAACTAACCTATGTATAAACATAAACTTATTTACACAGTGTTTATCTGTACAACAGCGCAATGTGGAAGGGCACTGAAAGGGATACCACTCGGCATACATCGGAGAAATGGGTCACATTTATCTTCATTAACGTCAACACCTAGTCTCAGAATCCCAAGATTTATGGCACTATCTTTACCTAGTAAGTTCCTGGATCCATTCGCGATAACGTATAGATGTGCAGTCTCTACGCTGTTATTTATCTTAATCGTTGTCTCAAATGACTCTAAAATTTCTATCGGAATTTTACTACCATACGTAAACAGAGTTTTTTTAGAATTCTTATTTTGGCTTAATTAGTCACTGCTTAATTAGTCACTCGTCAGATCTGTGATTAAATTGTACTTTGACCCAGAATCAATTAACATCTTTGTTTTGATTCATCCTTCCTCATATTCTATATTCGCATCGTTATTAATATTAAAAACGTAATCAACTTCTTCTGTAACATTAAAAATTTCTTTCTGTTTCTTAGATTGTTTCACTAGTCTATCTCCTTTATGTGTATCGTGTTCTTCTAATTTCATCTTCTTTTGTAGCTATGACTTGCAATATTGTCGAAAATGACCTAATTTGCCACAGAATTGACAAGTGTTTCCTATTGCTGGGCAATCTTTCTCATCTGAAGTGTGCTTAGAGTTGCCGCACGTTTTATCCGGAATACCCTTTAATTTTTTGTTGTCGAAAGCGTTGATTTGATGGTTCTTATTTTGCTGTCCATATTCTCCCAACTGTCTACTGACTACTTCAAGCGTTGTTTAATGTTATGCTGTCACCTACTGTCAATATTTCCTTCCTTAGATCTGTTGATAAACATTTCTCTGTAACCTGATCTATCAAATGCTCTTCAGGCTTATCAAATTGAAATTTTTCCGCTTGATTCCTCAACCTAACTACAAATTTTTCAAACCTTTCTTCTTCCTCTTGTCTAATTAAGCGGAAGACATGCCTTTCGTAAACTTTGCTCTGTTTAGGAGTAAAATATTAAATAATCATTTAGCTTCTGTATCGCTATTTCAAATACGTTGTTGTCATTTGACAGTTCCGCAATAGCACCTGGTATGCTATTAGAGAGAGAGATTAGTAGTTAGTAGATTTGATCCACCAAGCAAAAGTAATGTCGCTCTTTTCTTTACTGGTGTCGTAACATTCGTTCATTCGCCTCTAAATATATGTTTAAGGACCGTTTCCATTTTTCCCATCGCTGTCCTATTGATGCATTATCGCCCTCTAAATCAAGCTTTTCTAATGATGGTAGGTTGCTAGACATCATGGAGAATGTGTGGGATAACCTGAAAATAACATAACGTACTCGAATGAAGGTACATTTGTACCAACTATTCCCAATTTAATGGGGGCAAATTTATACCGAATATTTCCAATTTAAAGGGGGTATATTTGTACCAAATATTTCCAATTTAATGGGAGTACATTTGTACCAAATATTCCCAATTTAATAAAGGTACATTTGTACCAAATATTCCCAATTTAATGGGGGTACATTTGTACCAAATATTCCCAATTTAATGGGGGTACATTTGTACCAAATATTCCCAATTTAATGGGGGTACATTTGTACCAAATTGAATGAAGGTATTATACGAACATTTGCGCAGACTTAACTTAAGCAAATGGGCGTAGTGCAGACGCCAGGGGTCACTTTTGACAGTGGGAGGATCCATCGCAGATCCATTGACCAGTTACCGCCCGCTATAAACTGAGCAGCCCTCGGTCTATAAGGTACAGGTCCGCCTCGGCGTAGGTTTGTTTCGCTTGGGTGTACGGAACACTAGCCTAAACTAGAAGACCGACGCTGTGCCTCAAACACCTGCCAAAAATGTTAAAAATAAAACCCTCCCCACTTACATAAGTTTCGCGACATGGAATGTCCGCACAATGAGGACAGGCTTCCCGAACATCAGCGGAAGTCTAGATGGCGCACAAGATCTGCGCAAAACAGCCATCATCGCCACAGAGCTTCAAAGGCTAAAT
>LUGF01045410.1:20468-35500 GCA_001625245.1 Calycopis cecrops
ACCCCCCACCGTGCGTCCGCGCTCACTCCGAACACGTCGATTAAAGCCTGGTTCGCATTGGTCGAGTAATTTAGTCTAGTAGAGTATCGATTTAGTAGCTAAACTACTCGACTCGAAAAAAATCTTGTTCGCACCTTGAGCGAGTACAGTTCATAAGTAATTTGAGATCAGCAAGATGAACAACGTAAAACGCAACGGTTATCATAATAATTAAAAATAATATGGTTTTGAAATAAAATTGAATACCTACTAACCTGATGTTTTTTATTGTCAATTTAATTTCTTTTTCTCCAGGTATATTTATTTCTTTTTCTAAATTTAAATATGCAATTTGTTTTATTTGTTTATCTAATATCTTTAAACGAGCAATTCTTGTATATTTATATATATATATATATGTGTAATCAGGATCTCGGAAACGGCTCCAACGATTTTCATGAAAGTTACAGATTATGGGTTTTTCGGCTCAAGGAATCGATTTATCAAAGCTCGGTTCTCAAGATATAATAATATCAGCGCCATCTATATTATATTATATATAATTATGGTTTTTTACTCCTCAATAGATGGCGGAATTCCGTCTTTTTATTTTTTATCCGAGCGAAGCTCGGTCAACCAGGTACTTTTCATAAAGTGGCGATTTCATGTTACATAAATATTCGTTTTCCAAATATTTGGAACTCGACACTTATATTTAAAGAGTATAATAATATAAATAGATACATTATTATAATAATAATATTAATAGATGGATACTTTGACAGCTCCACTCGTCACTCGACTATTAATCGACGCGTTCGGACCTGTTCACCGGCGATCGAGTGAGCGCGGACGCATGGTGGGGGTCGCTACTCGCCCGAAAAAATAGAGTGAAATCTATCGACTTGACTAAATTACTTGACTAATTACTCGACTAAATTTTTGGTGTTCAGACACGTTTAGCTACTAAATTACTCGCTACTCGACTAAACTACTCGACCAATGCGAACAAGGCTGTCGAGTGACGAGTCCAAAGGTCGAGTTGAGCTGTCAAAGTATCCATAGTTTGTTTCTAATAATCTCATAAATTATTATTCCGCCATTAATATATTATTATTATTATTATTATACTATTTATTATTATTATTATTGTTATACTATTTATTATTATTATTATTATTGTTATACTATTTATTATTATTATTATTATTATTATACTCTTCAATTATAAGTGTCGAGTTCCAAATATTTGGAAAACGAATGTTTATGGAACATGAAGTCGCCACTTTATAAAAATAAACAAAGAAAACAAATTGCATATTTAAATTTAGAAAAAGAATTTAATATACCCGGAGAAAAAGAAATTAAATTGAAATAAAAAACATCAGGTTAGTAAGTAGGTAATTAATTTTATTTCAAAGCATTAACAACATTATTTTTAATTATGATAACCGTTGCGTTTTACGTTGTTCCTTGCTGATCTCAAATTACTTATGAACTGTACTCGCTCAAGGTGCGAACGATATTTGGTCGAGTCGAGTAGTTTAGCTACTAAATCGATACTCTACTAGACTAAATTACTCGACCAATGCGAACAAGGCTTTATGGTATTCTTGCACGCTATATGCTTTCACCCTTGCTGACACGTCTTAGTCTTAAAAAAAATACGCGCGTGAGAAGTTATACTTAAATTCAAATTTCAAATTGAATTTATTTTTAAATTTATTTATTTAAGTACTTTTAAAATATTGAATAACCAATATCAAATATTTAATATTGTAGCACATGATATTATAATTATAGCGTGATTTGTTTGACGGCAGCTAGAAAAAACTTTCTGCTTACTAGATGGCGTTGTCACTCTATCGTTTGTACGTCGCTAATTAGTAATTATGTACCTTCGTCAAAATACTTGTGTGAATTTATTACGCTGTAATTACAAGCTGACACTAATGGTATCCGTGCATGCTTGTTGCGATGCGTAGTCTTGACTCTTGACAAAAAAAATATGAAACTTAACACGTGTGTGAATGTAGACAATGGTACCAACTTGCGCGACTAATAGAGGTTCTATTCTATTTTGACTGCAACCGCTGCAATTTATTTTGTAACTTTTGTGTGACAAATCTTAAAATATATCACTCTTATCATTTTTTCATAACGTCCTTAAAGAAGTATAAATTTGGTATAACTTCATAATTTTTGAAAATTGATGTTTGTGGGCATAAAGAAAATATATATTGGACAGTAATGTATATATTGGACATCCCAAAGAATAAAAAAAAACATCTTCCGGAATCTGCTGGAAAGGCCAATCGAATACTATCATAACTTTCTTGTTGGTTTAAAATGACATTTTTCTCGCTTTATTTTCTTCAGACATGCAGTTTTGTTTTTTGTTGCAGGCAAGCTGCAGAACCACAAATGGGAGAACGCGTTCACTGTGGACAAGAAGTCTTGGGGCCACCGGCGCACTATGATGCTGGATGACATCATGAGTGACGGAGACCTGCTGATGGAGGTCGTGTCCACCGTCAGCTGCGGAGGTAGGAGGCCAATGATACTCGGCGATTTCATTTTTAAGTATTCAGTTCTAACCCTGGATTTGTTGCGCAGTGGAAGTGAATTATTATACACAGGGCTCAAATCAGAATGAACCTGTCTGCGATTGCGCAGAGCTAAATTAAATCTTAATAGGTGCAATTACCTTGTACCTCCGGGGTCCGGCTTAATATATATCACATTAACCTCTAAAACCTATGGCCATAAATTTCAAGTTTGTAATGAGATATACTTAGCCTTCCGTGAAGCTGCAATCCGCCCGAAATATGAATCTTCTTAGGCAAGCCTCTCAACAATGGTTCTCAATTGTCCAATTATTCACATTCACAAACACACATAAGTTCAAATATTAGTCCAACAATTAATTTACACTCCCGATAATATTAACAGGGAAAACAACACGTGAATTATATTAGAGATCACAACTCAAATCTAAATGCGATATTAGGCGTCGGCAATGACGCGACTGATCTCCGGCAACAAACAATAATCGAAAAGCAAAAAGGCGTAAACAATTAACTACGCGATCGATCTCTCAAGAAATGCAACCACAATATGGCGTCTCGATAGTGTCCGCGAAGCTACCGAAAAGTCCACGCGTCGCAAGCGCGTCACCGGTAAACAGCGACCGAACCGCCTCTGGCGGCCCGCACCGGTATTACAATATTGATTACATTATTGGATACTAGATGGCAGCCATATGGTTCAGAACATTAAGTAAACGTCTTTTTTTTAGCATAGATGGACAAACGGAGCCATTTTCATGACTGCCGACACACATAGACATCCGAATAAAGGCTTTACAGATGTGTTACCCTCCTTCCCCCTCCCTCCTCCAAGGGCTCACCATTAATAAAATGGAGTTTGTTCCAGGGAACGCCTTGATAAACGTGGGCCCCACCAGCGACGGCACCATCGAGCCCATCTTCCAGGAGCGGCTGCTGTCGCTCGGCGCGTGGCTGGACGTCAACGGGGAGGCGATATACGAGACCACCCCGTGGTTTCACCAGAACGACACCCGCAACCCTCAAGTGTGGTACACATGTCGCAGCAGGTAGGTCGAAAAATATCGATATAAGTATCAACATGTCGATATTTTAGTCAATATAATATATCGATACACTTGAAAAATATCGATACGATATAAAAGCTTATTTTTAAAACATCAACAAGCTCTCGGGTGTACATAGCTAATAATTTTTCACAGCAACATTTGTTCTGCTACTTTTGACATAACTCAATAAATTAATTTTAAATGGTTTTTTAATGTGTTGTGGTGAGATTTGTAAGTCCTGTGTGGCCCGCGCATGTGTACAGATAGTAGATCCCCCCACACCCCTCGCGTTTCCCGGTCGCACCTGTCACGAGTTTGTTGACCTTAACTTCCGTAGGTACGCGATGCATTTAAAATGCTCGGGCGGAAAAAATAGTTCATATTTATTTTTGTGTTTATTATTATATAAAATAAATTAACGAAAAAAAAAAGCCGTAGAACAAATGTTGATGTAAATGATGCTAGCTTTCTATATCTGAGAGCTTGCTGGTATTTTACAAATAACAATTGAAACAATTGAAAAATATCTCAATCTTTACTAATATTATAAAGAGGAAACCTTTGTATTTTTGTATGTTTGTATTGAATAGGCTCAAAAACTACTAAACCGATTTCAAAATTTCTTTTACCATTACTTAGAGGGATTCTTCCGAATCCGTATAGGCTATATTTTATCCAGGAAAATAGATAGCTCCTACGGGAAATTCAGTAATCGCGAACGAAGTCGCAGGCAACAGCTAGTACAATATATATCGATACTTATTCCAATTTTCCCATCCCTCGCAGCAAGTTCGACGGGCACAACCCCACAGCCCCCCCGGTTGACGGTAGCGCCGTGTACGCCGTGTTCTTCACGTGGCCCGACAAGAACTTGCTGGCCGTGAGCGACATAGTGCCGTACCTGCAGGTCGACGTGAGCACTGTCACGCTGCTCGGTGTTGGTATACCGCTGCAAGTGAGTCACACTGTGATATAATCTATACAAGGTTAATAAGAGCGAGAGGCATTAAATGAAACCACATATTTAGTGTATCATTTTTCAAAAATCAGAACAATGAAATCCATAGTCACAGATTTTTTTAATTTTAGAGCCCGAAAAAATGTTTCTGTGGGATCCTATGAGATGTTGACTTTAATTTATTTGTTACTTCTTCACGCTAAAACTATTTATGAGATGCTCATGAAATTTGATATATTATGGTTAGAAGGGAACCTGTATTAACATACCTATAGTATAGTTTTTATCCAGAAAAAATTAACCTGTGTGACGCCAAGGGATGATTTTGTGTCTTTTGCATTCGGCTGCGACCTAATATGGTACATGTAAAAATAAATGCTTAAATAGATATTTGGAACACAAAAAGTCTATCTTGGGATACTTCTTAACCCGATAAAATTGTTAAACTCTTAACAAGATTTGGTTCAGAATCGATAATACATTCGATTTATAAAATAAAACAAAAAAGAAAAACACACTCCTCGGGTGCTAATGCACGTAGGTATATTTACGGGACGTTTCAAATCGATGTTTATGTAACAAAATATTACAAATAAGACGATAAAATTAAAACACACCCTTGAAATTATGTTTATTTCCTTATTTTTAAATATGGGCGCTGACCAAAAACTAACCCTGTATAAATAATCTGAATTTTATACGCAGCACGGCTTAATTATAGATTTATCACACTAATATTATAAATGTGAAAGTTTTTTGTTTGTATGTTTGGACGTTTGGATGTTTATCCGTCAATCACGCCAAAACTACTGAATGGGTTTTGATAAAATTTGTTACACAAATAGAGTATTAGATTATAGAATACCTTTTATACCCTGGGATATGAATATTTTTTCACGTTCCAAGCATTCTTTTAAATAATGATCTACAATGAATATCGAAGCCAAAAATATAGCTTTTAGAATGGTACTGGTAATGGCAGAGTCTGTAGGTACGTATGTCCGGGCTAAACTAAAAAAGTACTGCATGGATTTACTTCAAATTTTGCATGAATATTACTAACAGGTCGGGTCAATATTTAGGCTACATACTATCACGCTATCACCTACGGAGGAGGAACTGTAAAGTTTTCACTCGGAAGAATTGAAAACTTCCAATTTTAAAGTTCAAAATCCACGCAGGCGAAGCTGCGTGCGGAAGCTAGTAAAGATTCGACTTAAAGCCGTACAAAACTTAAAGTACATTTTACTGTCTTTTTTAGACAACATTATAATTATCATTATTTCAACTACAAATACTACTATATTTAAATTTGGTAATACGTCCAACTCTTCTCGTACTTTCTATTTATTCATCTTTGAATCAAAATGTCACCTCTAAAAATTAAAATGCTCTATGAATATCAACATCTAAGGAAATTTGAAATAAAAATAATTATAAAATGCTTATTGGACGCTATTAAATATAGATGGCTAATAATACCCCAGACTAGTGCGTCAATTAACACCCTGAAATTAAGTACAACATTATAGCTTAAACATTAAAGAGTCTTCAGACCATGACTTCCCTATTCTCTTACGTGTGGAATGAGATGGATTAATTTCCCCGATCTGTGTGTCCGTGATATACATAAATTTTGCGTGCTTATTTAAGGATATTAGCGCCCGCCGCCCATACAGGCTATTGACGCCCAAGCCTCAATTTACGGGGCGTTACGCAAATAGTACATCTTCCTAGTTCCTATATTTTCATACATAATTACAAATAATTCATTCAATGAGATATGAAATAAAGGTATCTAAAATGAGCGCTAATCACAAATTTAGAAATATAAATAAAGAAATAGAAAATAAACAAAAACTTACGAATTTTTAGTAGTATTTTTTATAATAACAGCGTGCACTGTCGGCGTCCTTATTGGTTTATTCTATGTGTGCGTGATGTTTATAGTAACTCGTGCTGCATTATCTCCAATCCCGGTTAGGTTAACCACGACATCCGCGCGCGAGTCGTACCACCCGCCTGTGGTGGAGGGGGGTCCGGGCCCCCCAGTCATGATAGCTCAACGAGCTCTTCTAGCTCATGACCCGTGTCGGCCACTTTTTAGCTGCCGCGCGTGAGCTGCTCCCCTCCGTCAGAGGTGGGGAGTTGAGGACACCCGCTGTCCTCGGCCAAGATAATAATAGTTTACCTATTAATCGCAAAAGTCCGGTTTTCCTACCCCCAGTACTGGGGAAGAAGGGGAGGTCTGCCCCCTCATCGACCACAAATACAGTGGCTTGAGCTTACCATAGGGGCTCGCCGCTCATATCGATGAAGCTGCACTGACCTTCTGTCTCAGCATACATTCTATCTAAAATAAAAAATTATCTCCAATTTTTAGCATTAGGGCGTTATTGAACACTGGGCGTTAAACGCCATATCTACCTTATTATCACGGTAGCACCTACGAGGGAAGGGCTGCCGCACGGGACGGGATTTTAATATATGGGGAATAACATAATGGGAGTGGTTTGTTAAAAAGCGGAACGTACGCGACAAACGGGAATACCATAGATAAGAGACACTTATAAAAAATATTTTAGCGTTCAATAAATTAAAAAGTTTAACAACAACCTGTGAATTTATTGTTCAATTAAATGAAAATATCAGACGTTATAATTTATGTATTGACACAAACGGCGCGGCGGTCATTTCGAACACTGTACGATTTAATGAGTAATGGTAGCAATGAATTATTATTGTTTATTTTGTTAATTGATCTTGTGATACTACCTTCCAATGTGTGAAGTTAACGTTGTTTACATTGTCACCTCGGTACATCAAAGTCGACCGCTGTTTAGGCATAAATGCGACGTCACCGTTTCGTTACGCAGGTCACAACACGGACAAGTCAGTCCAAAGTATGATTTAATTTTACTTAATTTTTAAACTGTTTATCTTTGAAAAAAATATTTTCGTAAACTTGTCGTAAACTTTTTTAATTGTCTCGCATTAACAGTCGGTACATAAAGTTTATGTGGTTTAATTTAATGCCTCTTGGTTTTGTCCAATAGCGCCTTGTCTGTTCAAGTTTCCGGTGGTCCTTTGGGGAAAAGAAAGCAACACGTCTGTATAACACTTGTGTGTCTACGGGCGACGGTTAGCTTTCGGACAGGATTTCTCTTCTACTTTTCTTCTTCTTCTTTCCCATTCTGCTTTGATCACCTTTTTTGTACGAGCACTACGTGGACGGCCTGATCTTTCTCTGTCACAAACAGAGGAAGTCTCATTGTACCTATTAATAGCCCGGTGCACACACATTTGACTAATGCGAAGTGTATGGAGAGTTTTAAATATGACATTTGGCTCCATACATACTTTGTGTAATGCAACAGCGATTCTGTCCTCTTTATCACCCCACTCTATTTTAATATCGCAAAATATTGTACAGTGTATTGACGCCAAAATGAGAAAACACAATTAACAATCGTATAAAAACGACAGATTCCAAATTCAAATGTAATATTTTTTTATTTATAATTGTAACAGTATTTATCGCCAGACTAAGTATACTCTATGGGCGTCGGTAGTCACCTATAAGCTCGGTCTGCTTATTTGCCCCTTGATACTATAAAAACCCTTCGTCCCACTTTGACTTTTTGTCTCGGCTCTCTTGTCTATGGTGAAGGTGGATGCGATGGGGAGATGCGCAGGAGGATACAAATGTCCAAATCAGCGATGTCCAAGCTGACAAGGTTATGGAAAGACCGAAACATATCACGAAGGGCTAAAGTGAGGCTGGTGCGGACATTGGTCTTTTCGATCTTCTTATACGGCGCTGAATCGTGGACAATTAGAAAGAAAGAGAGAGATAAGATTGACGCGTTCGAAATGTGGTGCTGGAGACGTATGTTGCGTATTCCGTGGACTGAGCGCCGAACCAACGCATCCATTCTAAAGAGTTGCAAATAACAACGAGGCTTTCTACTATCTGTTTGCAACGCATTCTAAACTACTTCGGCCACGTAGCTCGCCGAGATCCGGACAACCTGGAGAAGCTTTTGCTACTGGGGCAACTTGAAGGAAAAAGACCCCGAGAGACTGACCGGCTTGACCATGCCGGATGCAATAAAGACAGCCGAAGACAGAGACAAATGGAAAATATAGTGCGGCAGATGACCAAGTCACATTCTTCCAGCTAGACACAACCTTCAGCAATGAAGTTTTAAGAAGAACTACTTTGACATTATACGTATTTAGCTATAGTAGAGAGGCAGACCGCACGAACCTCCATTTTATTGTACGTTTACTCATTTGATTATTTTTTTTTTCAGTTGCATATAGTCTCAGGTGAAGCGCATATCTTGCTGCCCGACAAGGGGACCATCAAATCTGAGAACGCGTGGGTATTGAAGTTTTCACAAATTAAGTGGAATGATTAAAATTTCATTAAACCATCCATTAAATTATATTGTTGTTTTATTTTTAACGAAATTGTATACTTGTAGTCTTTATGGAGCATTTCAAATAAACATCGCAAAGAAAACGTCTCATTTTTCGCACAATGTGTGAGTGACAGTTAAGTATAGATTGTTTTAAAACCGTCAATTTGTGCGTGTAAAGGGATACCAACAGCATAAACAATTACCCTTAATTTTGCTACTAAATCAGGAGGAACTAACAGCAAACAATAAAATAGGAATATACATATGAATATATGGTCTATATAGATTTTTTTAAAGAATGTATGCTAATTATTATTAAAAATAAATTATGATTTTTTTTTTATCAATGAGAGAGAGAGTTTAGTATTATTATCAATGAGAGGATTTCCGAAGGTAGTTTTAGTTTTATAGATCGCTATTTATGTATTAGAATTTTTTTTACTTGATATTAGGACTCCAAATATAGTTTATGAATCAGTTTTATTTATTTACTTGACAGTGTTACATAATATAAAATATACTAACAATACTTATAATGACATCTTAAGTTTACGCGAATGTTGCACATTATAATAAAGCTATTTAAACGGCCTCACGGATCATCCTTGGATGGAATCGGTGTTTTTTAGCGAGGATTTGTGCTTTATCAAATCTTATATCTGACGACCAGGCTGGCGCAGTGGTGCAGGGCTCGGATAAGCGGAATATATTGCGCCAGGGGTCGCGGGTTCGAATCCTGCCTTGGTCATTGATGTTTATCTATGTATTATATGTATTTTTCAGTAATAAAAATCTTAAATTTATAAAATATATTTCCGTTGTCTAGTACCTGTAACATAAGTCCTTACGGTACTTAGCATGGGGGGTAGAATAACGTAGTGTGTAAACTCCACTGCTATATATTAAAAAAAACTTCCCTTTAGTTTTGGAAAATTACCCTACTTTTCTAATGACAACACCGTACCTCTAGTAAATTGTGAAATTATCATTCGTATTTTCTTAACAGTACTTATGTGAATTTAAAAACTAACCGGTGAAATAAGATCTTCTATTTGTTATCAGATTTTCCTGCATGGTTATGACACAGTTGAACAGAACAAACCGGCATATTTCTTTTTTTATTGAGAGCTCAGAATCGCGTTACGGTCTAGATGACACTGACTTAAGCGAAGAGCGTCTCTACTACATATAGTAGAGACGTTTTACGGCGCTTTCAGGTGGTTGATGCGGTATCTAGACGTGTATATAATTATATACACGTCATACATTATTAATATATTACAAGTCTTTGATTATAATCAAAGACTTGTAGTATATTAATAATTGACACTAGCCGGGCCAGTGCCTACTTCGTTTGCTGTCAAAAATAAATATTGTCAATTAATTTAAAATACTATGTTACATCCAGGAGTTTTCCATTACTGAAAGAATGGTGAAATTCGGCCTGTTAGTTTTGGAGCCTATTCGATACAAACAACCTAAAAATCTTTTTTTTTTTTTATGATATAGGGGGGCAAACGAGCAGCCGGAGCCATTTTCATGACTACCGACGCCCACAAACATCCGCATAGAGGCTATACAGATGCGCTGCCCTCCTTTCTCCTCCCACCTCCATGGGCCACCGGCTACTTACACACCGCACGAAACGCGACAGCACAGCTGTCACTTCACGCCGGTCTCGTGTAGGTAAGCGAGAGGTACCTCCCCGGTCGTGCCGGCCCAATTCGACTGCATGTAAGCATGCAGTGTGGCACTACCTCTTACCAAAATCTTCCCCTTTTTGTAATATTAGGATAGAGACATATAACAAACTTAATAATTAAGTGAAAGATAATAAGTGTATAAACACTGAAGCGTAAGTAGCAATTTCACTGAGATCCGTAACAAGCATAAAATGCGAAAAATTAACCGTTAACAACGAAAAATGATTTTTTAACCGGGTAGTTAAAATCGGTTATTACCACCTTCGCATCTATAGGGACCGTGTACGAAACATAGAGGCAGCACTTTCGCCGAATGTAAAGCGTGATAATTTTAGGAATTAAGTAGTAGCAATACATAATGACAATGATATTTTGTAGATATATGTCATATCATACGTATTACGAAGTATCATTTCTTTATTTTTATAGGGATCACGCTTCTAGACTGCCCCGCTAACTAGTAACTAGTGGCTGAAATGTAAACCGAATGCTAGAAAATTTTCTTTTGTACGTGTAATATGGCATAATTATGTCAATATGTTATTGTCATTGTCTTTTGCTTAGTGTTTTGGTAGCACTTGATTCCTAAAACGATCACTAGGGCGGCGAAAATTCTGCCTCTATGTTTTGTGCACGGTCCCTATTATTTGTGAATTTGCTAGCACTAAGTTCACATTTCAGCCACAAGATAGCGTGACAGTCTCGAAGCTTGTGTGGAGAATTATTGTCCACACTACCCAATTTGATTGTGACAATATAGTCAGATTGGAATTGAAATGTGTATTGATGAAAGCGTAGACAGTAGTTTTCTCTGTCTACGGATGAAAGTCATTAAAGAAATGACATTGACAATTAACAGATGACACTTCTACACAAGTCCGCCCCACAAATGTTTGATGAGTTTGACATTTAGACCAAAGATTTAGACATTACCATCGGCATTCGGCACTGAAACCGGATTTTCTGAGATAAGATAGTGCTTGAAATTGTTGTTCCACTTGCTATTTCGCGAATATTGTTTGGTCATCAACTAGTAAAGTTTTCTTTCTGTTGTGTTACGTAATTTTAAGTAAAAATGTTTGTAAAATCATTTATATTTTTAACGTGCTTTATCGTTGTATCCAAAGCTTACAAACAATCTGACATTGTGTCTGGCAAAATCGAGGTAATTATTTGGTTTAAAGAAATTATAGCGTTTTGTAAGTTTTTGAACATTTGTGACCCCAATTTTATTTTTTTTTTAGACATGCAGGGGGTGCTCTTTAAATCGCCTACCCGAAGTGAAAAACTTCGTGATGCAAGACGCCCCTTCTTACGAGCGTCTTGAAGTCAAGTTTATCACCGGTGCTCCCCCTGAGTTAGTTCTGTTGGGAGAAAATGATCAAGAACTCGAACGCCTACCCCTGTCTCACCTAAATCGCAATGAATGTAGGGAACTCCTAGAAAGCAAGGGTTTCACCAAAGCATCGGGTAAAGAAGAGTTCTAACTTTACCTTAGTGCCGTCTAAAACGGAAATATTTTCCTTACCCTCCTCGACAGGGCCAATTTATTAGAAGTGAATTTTCCTTGGATGGCACAAGTCAAATTTATGTTTGCATAATTAAGGTACATTCCATTTGTGATATATTTTGAGAGAAACAAATCCCATATAATATAAGTACAGTAACAATAAACAGCACATCGTAATATATCTTTTGTTTTCATATCATAATTCCCACACTCAAATGTTGTGTTCTCATAAAAGTTACATGGCTTACTATTTGCTGCAGCCTGTTCAGATGATCCGCCCACCAAATGTTATCTTCATTTAGTATTCATTTTTTTATGGTATAGGGGGGCAAACAGTCAGAGCTATTTTAATGGCTACCTACATCCATAGACAAACAGATGCACTGCCCTTCTTCCTCCTCCCTTCATGGGCCATCGGCTACTTACAAACCACATGAAACGTGACAGAACAGCTGTCACTTTAGACTGATCTCGTATAAGCCTCGTACTTTCCTGGTTATGCAGGCTCAATTTAGTTACATGCATGCATGTAGCGTGGCACTACCTGTTCCTAAAAGTAAGTAATTGAAAGTAATTTAAAGTGATTATTACATTTGTATGCTATACATATCTTATTTAAAAGTGACTAAAACTACAGCAGCAATAAACAACACAGTATTTTCTTCAAAATGAGTTACGTGACTATCATATTTGCCAATTTAATGGTCAGCTGGTAAGTGATAATTCAATATAGTTGACTAGTAATTTTATTCATTTTACATACTATATTTCACATAGTTGCAAAAATTTTTTTTGTAGAGAAAAATGTAACAGACCGGTGTAAATTGGCCTTAGATTAGTAGCCCGCATCTGGTAGACTTTCAAAAAGGTGGGGCTTAGAAGTCTACATACTCGTAAACAGAGTAACACCAATACATTTGTGTGCATACATAACCATGCCTTGACATACGTTTCCAGCCTTGATTTTATGCTCATAAAGAGCCAAACTCAGTTATTATTTTATTTTATATTATATGTGGGTTAATAAACACAGGTCTATCATCTCAGTGTTATTTTAAAAGTATTTTCCAAAATACATTAACATCAAATCTGCTAAAATTAAATTACTAGCTTCCATCCGCAGCTTCCGCTTCATGGATTTCGGACTTCAAAAATGGAGTTCTCAATTCTTCGGTTCGGTTTTTTTTAATGTATGGATATATGCAGGTCGCCCAATTGCCCGGTCACGATCTGATGATGTAGGCCGAAATTGAAGGATGATTCAAATATTATATCAATAATTTGTTTAAATTAATATAATATTGGCAAAGTTTTAAATATAATAGCAGCGAAAGTTAATTATCTAGTTCTAAAGACGATATCTCAAAACTATTCATCTGATTGAAATAGTGTAAAGAGCAATTTCAATCGGCAATAAATGCCTAAGCTAGATCTAACCTTTTTATTCAAATTAGCTAATGGTGAAAACTTTTTGAAAATTGGCCTTCTTAAACTATTGTTATCTCAACTTTGTTGTATTTGCCTTTAAGTTTACTTAAGTAATAAAAAAAATAAAAGTAAAACCGTATAAAAATTCGTTCGGTAATTTTCGAGTTTATCGCGTTCAGACAGACAAATGGCCTGCGCAGATGATTGACTTTTGTCCGCGGATTTTTTTATTAGCTAAAATAGATACCGTATATAGTATAGTACTATACCGGCTCCGGTATAGTACCGCCATCGAAATAAAAAACTCAGTACCGCGTAGACATAAGGCCCACCCACACGCAAAATAGGCGCAACAGCGTCGAGTTGCGGAGACGGCCCAGGCAACAAGTAACAAGTATAGTACCGCGTACAAAAAGTCCCCCGAATAACGAATAACATGCAGAGAGCGGACCGGACAAAAGTACGGGGAAGTCCCCGAAAAATATAACTCAAGTGATTAGGAGAAGCAACGCACACGGTTGACTTTGTCTTTAGTCCGCGTTGTGCGCTCAAGAATGGCACGTTCCGGGCCACAAATGATCACACATCGTTTGCGTTAAGTACGCAGTAAATCCGCGGGGACTTTTTATTCGCAGAGCGTACTTTTTTCTCAGCTGTGGACAAAAGTCCCTCGTCTGCGCAGGTCAACAGATACGCGGCCGGGGACTTTCTTTTAAAATATGTAGAGATATAACAAACTGCTTGCAGTGTTGGATTGATTAGTGTTTAGTAAATGCTTTAGTAGCTGTACTGGTTTTTACTTTAATACAGGGTTATTTTTTGGTCACCGGCCAAATTTTCAGGTTTTGTTCAGAATCAATAATACATTCGATTTATGAAAAAGAAAATATTAAAAAAGTAATTAGATACAATTACTTTGTCCCATGTTGTAAAACATATTTCTTGGTCACCACGTGCATCACACTCGCGACTCACGGGCAGCCGGCATCACTGACCTTGAAGTCGATACATTTCGTGTAAGAACAACAATGCGATGTAATTTTAAGGACCATTTCAAATCGATTTTTATTTAATTAAATATTACAATTAGACGATAAAATTTAAAACACACTTGGAATGATGTCTAATTCCTTATTTTAAAATTTGGCAGGTAATCAAAAAATAACCCTGTATATTTCTATACATTTTGTATCGCATAATGCAATTTTTTTCAATAAATAAGCTAATATTAGAAATTACAAATATGTTATAAAGTTTTAAAAACATATCTGAAATAACTTGAATTTTGTATGAGGTTGTCATTGCTGCAATAAAGCAGATTCTTCTTCTGTTGTAAAAAATGCTATAATCAGCAGCTACGAGACTTGCATGATTTTCTCTTAAAGCAAGTCTCAGGTTAGGATCTCTTGCT
>LUGF01045410.1:64505-76508 GCA_001625245.1 Calycopis cecrops
GAGTGAGAGAGAGACAGACGATCCGCTCACCGCGCCGCAATTCGCACCGCTGTGCCTTGGCCGGGCCGTAACTGTTTTCCTTTTCTTCTTAAAGCTCTTCGAGTCTGCGGCCTTCTCCGCTGACGTACGTACCGAACAATCTCTTAGTTTATATCAATTAGTATATTGTGTAGCATGCCAAAGCTACAAATAGTTTTGGTATTGCTCAATAATCAAGCAATTTCAAGAATCTTACTATTGTGTTTCTAGTTCTCATATAACTGTTATAATGTTTATAACAGGGCTAAGCAAAGGCGTACCATGGATATCCACTGCCTCCTAACAGCTAATCTATGATATCTATGTATTTACACCACAAACATACAATATTTCACAAAATAAATCTTAATACACTTGATGTTCTGAACCATCTGGCTGCCATCTAGGCGTGTTCCGCGTAATTGATGTAATTATTGTAATACCGGTGTGGTCCGCGTGAGGCCGCGTCGGTCGCTGCCGCGCTTTGCGACGCTTGAGTTTAAGACGCCATGTTGTGACATCTCTTGAGTGATCGTTCACTGAATTGTTGTAATTGTAATTGCTTACGCCTTGTTTGATGCCGATGAGATCGGTCGCGTACATAATTTGAGACTTGAGTTTATGATTGCTTATTTAAGTTAAGTGTTGGTTCCCCTTTTGATATTATCGGGAGTGTAAATTAATTGACTAACTAAATGAACTTGTGATTGATTCGTGTTGTGTATAAGTTGAATATAAAAGACTTTGACACCCCCGCTTGTGAGGCTTGCCTAAGAAGATTCATATTTCGGGCGGATTGCAGCTTCACGGAAGGCTAAGTAAGTATTATCTCATTACATGCTTGAAATTTATGGCCATAGGTTTTAGGGGTTAATGTGATATATATTAAGCCGGACCCCGGAGACACAAGGTAATTGCACCTATTAAGTTTAATATAGCTCTGCGTAATCGCAGACAAAGTTCATTCTGTTTTGTCCTCTGAGTATATCGTCACTTCCACTGCGCAATAAATCCAGGTTAGAACTGAACATTTTGAAAATATATCAGCTGGTAACGACGATCATCCGGGTGTATTACCGTTTGCCTGAACATCATTTTGATGTCGGCTACAAACACAAATTGATGTCGTCGAAACCGCGTGACGACATCACACAGGTCCTTGATCAACTTAGGCTCAGAATGAAGGCATTGGTTCAATGACATTCCCGATGAAGTCTGCGCGGAACCATCGAAAACCGTGCGCAGCTTCCCATTGGATGCTTTTCTTCATTGGGTTCGCTCTGTGCAGGAGGCACACTTTGAGAACGAGATCGACATATTGAGGAGGGGCATGTCCAAGTTGTCTGGGGCCATTTCTAAATGTATTTCTATGCCATTCATGTAAACAAATGTTTTCAGCTGTTTAAATTTAAACTGTCTAACTGTGAACCACCTTAAGATGCTATGTTTGACCTTATAGTTCAAATACTTAGCAAACTTGATTATCAAATTACCGTTCAAAGAATACTCTTTCCCGAAATTTTTCTACATCAGAGCAATATCATTGCGTTCCTAAAATATAAGGTTATATATAGGGTTGGCTTTTGGTTTAGTTTAAAATCCGTCTTGCCTTAAGTCAGTAAGTGAATTTAGATATTATCAGTGCTTACCTCTATAGGAGCAGAACGCCTGGACACAATCCAGCAACATCTTCCCGGTGACATCTGGCTTGTCCTCCGGAGGAGTTTTCTCCTTCACCACAAATATCTTGCCCTCCTCCAGCACTTCATTCAGCTTCAGCACCAGGTACTTTGCCACCATGGCCCGGTCCTGCTTGGCGAGTAGACCCCTCGCCTCCTCCAGGGCAGCGCTCCTCACAGACTTCACCGTGGACAGTAGTGTGAGTATGAACGCTTTGTACACTTGCGATGACCGTTCGCTGGCAACACTCTCGTAATTTTCCAACAAAGTTCTGCATAGCAACACCACCTGTATTAGGACTATAAAGGCGTAAATGTTATAGTGCTACAAACAACAAAGTTAAGATCTAGGGTAAATGGGACGTATAGGGGGATCGTATATTGGCAATACCTTGTTGGTGTAAAGGGCCGATTAAGAAGACCTGAATATTGGGACCATGAGCCAGTGTTATCACATTTTTTCAATATTCAAGAGTAATTAAGTCTCTCCGCCTTATGTCCCTTTAGAAATAGAGAGATATTTTAAGAAACAGTACATAGCATAGATTTAGAATTGTTCTCACTATGTGAAAGATGTACAAAACATGGGAGCGAGACATTAAAATTAACTTCCAATCAGCGGAAAAGAAAAGAGACAATAGATGCAGTACATATGAGAGCATTATTTTAGCGAGTAAGAGGCCATAGCGACCCGCTTAATCAAATTCTTGTGTTTTTGTAGTCATTCTGACATTTGTCAAATTTTTTTTGTCTCACCTCTGTTCTGACATTGTGTATCTTGTACATTCTAAATCTATGGTACATACACAAACTAATGGTAATAGATACATTTTAATAATTTTAATATATATTCTTTATAATCGAGGATACCCATAAAATATTGCGTTTTTTTAATTCCATACATTTACCAACTTTGTAGGCGATTTAACCCTACTTTCATTGTTCTGCTGGAATCCCATATTGCATGTTATTCAGGTAAAGTGATTGTACAAGTTTCTTTCTCGAGTAAGCGATTTGATTGGGAAATAATATGAAATGCAAATCAACACAGATATACAGTAGTATTAATTTACAACTTACCAATGATTACAAGAGAGGTCAGGCTGTTCCATAGGATGTGTTCTTAATCTTTTATGCTTTTTTATTTAATATTAATGAATATAGATGTCGCGTTTCGTGCATTCTCCGATACGCCATCGGACTGTCAGAGAATAGAAATGTGATATGGAGTAGCGTCTTTTTTTTTTCAGGGAAATGCATTTACGCACTGCCACCGGGCCGAGGGTGAGGTCCAGTGGATGTATGTGGGACGAAACCGATAACCCACTAAAACCCAGTGGGTGCCATCGGCCGCCTCTACTGAGGTGCCCCGGATCTGTCAGCAACAGGGCACAATGAGCAGCGTGTCTGTCATGTGTTAGACCAGTGTTATTTCAAGGCAGCAAGTTATTGAGTTGGAACCATTTTGTAGGATACAACTATTACGTGCTTTTTCTCTCTTTATCCGTTTAGTTTAAATGGTATGATTATGGGTATAGCAACTAAATGATTCTTTTTCTTATTCTTCACACGGCGCGTTGCGGTATGCAGCGCCGATTTCCAATCAAATAGTTGTGTGTACACATAGCTTTCCGTTGGCATAACGTACACACAATGGACTACAGCCCCTAGACTCACGGGAGGTGCATTTATTATGTAATGTTATTCATTATATGTGGATAAGCTTATTACTTTGTAGTAACTATTGTTTAGACGCCATTGCTATCGCGACGCGACGTGTGAACCGACCCTTATTCCACGTAAGTGTAGTATACAGCAAGCGTGTAGTAGCTACCATCGTCAGTGGCGGCGGTTAACGCGCGGTCCTGTAGAAGAGGCGGGGCGCGTGTGGCCGCCTCGGCCACGCCCAGCTGCGCGAGCGCCGCCAGCGCGCACACGCCTTCGCCTGCGACCTAATTGCACACACACAACATATACATATTTTTGTAAATAAATTACACTTCTTACACGTGACCGGCGCAAAATGACAGCAGTGCTGTCGCGTTTCGTGCGGTGTGTAAGAGTCTGAGGGCCAACGGAGGTGGGAGGAGAAAGGAGGGCAGCGCATCTATATAGCCTCTATGCGGATGTTTATGCGGTCGGTAGTAATGAAAATGGCCCCAACTGCTCGTTTTCCCTCTAAACCATAAAAAAAGAAAGTAACTGCAGGCAGTGTGGGATTAACTACGTAGCAAAAGTAGCCATTTCGACGAGTCCCGCCAATCGGAGTCCCGCTATGAAGCAGTCTACTACATTTTTTTTTTTTTTTTGGTATAAGGGGGCAAACGAGCAGTTGTAGTCTAAGTTTAATCTGGCATTGACTGTAAAATATTCCGTATTACATAATTAATTCTTCTTTATATACCTCTGGGTAGCCGTTCTAAGATAGATAACGCCAAAAATGAACAGTGCGGCTCAATCATATTTTTACTACACGGCATATTTAGCTACACATTAACTAGCTTTTATCCGTGGCTTCGCTCGCGTGGTTTTTCACCATAAAAAGGAGCCGATGGCACTCTTCAGTCCTGCAACTATGTCCATACTAAATATCATATCGATCCGTTCATTCGTTTTGATATGAAAGCAAGACAAACAAACAAACACACTTTCGAATTTATAATATTAGTATGGATGGATGAATGAAACGCTGTGGTTACCTGATTGGGCTGCTGCGCCGCGCGGTCCACGGCAGCCAGCAGCGGCGGACGCAGCGCCACCGCGGCGTCCGGCGGCGCGCCATGACGCAGCGCAGCAGACAGCGTGCTCGTGTACGCTATCCGCACGGCCGGTGACAAGTTCTTAGCCGTCAAACTCTTCTGTACAACAAAAATCAAACCATAGTTAGCATACGTATTTCTAATGTGCAATACGTCAGAGACGTACGACGATGCTCGACTTCCCGCGCCCCGTTTGGTCATGAATAAACCGTATAACTGCCAACACGCGCTTTTTATTTCAAGACATCACAGTATTATCGTACACATAAGCGAAAACGCGAAACAGAGCTAATTACGGACAAATTAAAAAACATTTTCCCTCAGCAGAACATGCGTGCGTGCGACCACGCTGCGTGTGCGTCGTACGTACCTTGTACATGTCTTGCAGCTCCTGCGGTAGCGGCGAGCGCAGCACGTGCGTCCAGCGCTGCAACGCGGCGAGCGCGGCGCAGAGCGTGCGCTCGTGCGACTCGCTGTCGAGCACGCGCTGCGTTTGCGTCGCCGCCTCCACCCACAGCGCGCTCGCTTCGCCGCATGCGCTCATGCAGCCTACGCCCTGGGGACATAGCACCGACAGTTAGAGTATTATAATTTTATAATTAATATATAATATTATATATAACTCAGAATGTATACTTGTTACGTTATACATCCTAAGCCGCTGCGAGGATTAACTGATTTGAAATTAAAATTAATGAAATACTTAATTTAGGATTTCATCAAGATTATAATAGCTGTATTAGTTTCCACCACTTCGCTCCTGTATTCTCCTGTACTAACATTGAGCACGGCGATCTTGTCCTCGCTAGAGGTGAGCTTGCCGCCCGCGCCGTGGTACGTCGCGAACACGTGCGTGAGCACCGCACGCGCCGGGCCCGCACCGCAGCGCGCCGCCAGCCGCGAGAGCGCTCGCGCCGCCTCAGTACGCACCCAGCCATCGCGCGAATGCAGGCAACCTGCAATTTTTTCATCATTATAACATGTGTTAGATGAAATCATTAATGTTTTATTTATGTGTCGGTAACAGTATGTAACAGTATGTGTGAGAACTACAATGCCATATGTTCACAAATTGATATTTTCCATAATGGTTTTTATAGTTTTAAAAAATGTCTTGTCCAGATAGCTATGTTAAATGAATAACTTTTGTGAACATTATTTATAACTTTCTTATCTTCTTTTTATTTTTTATTTTTCTGTCTGTTTGTTTGTTACTTGTAGTGCAGTATACTTGTAATTTAAATGCTGTGTACATTCGTAATTGGACGTCAGATTTGAGATTGTAAGTGTCAATATTCTATCTATTGCGTAATGTGTAATCTGTTGTCTGTTAATGTACCTTTTAAATAAAAAAAAATAAAAAAAATTAAAATAAAATTCAAGTATTAATAAACGTTTATTCTATTCTACAATTTGAGGTATCAGTCTTTGTCTTGACACATATATGTGTGTATTTGTTATCACAAATTAGAAATATTTGTTTGCAATATGAAGTCAGCAACAAATTCTTAAAAGCAAAACTTGGGTATTTTTTTTATTTGGCTGCCAATTTCCTGCCACAGTTGTAGGCAGGATGAATGTGTTTGAGTAATCGCAGGGTATTAGAGGGGAACGACATTTCTGTCTTGGGAACCGCAACAAATGGGCAATTTTAGGACGACCGTTTTTGACACGAGTTTGACAATTTCTCTCCCAAAAACAAATAAGATATAAACTATTTAACTATAATACAGCACTTACTAATCAGACTCTTGCCAATGTCAACGGCTACTCCCTCCACATTCGTGTTGAGGTGCTCCACCACCTCCCCCACAGCCTCCACGATGGTCTCCGGACTGCGCAGCATTGCCTTGTGTAACGCCGGGAGCAGGGTGTCCTGCACGTCGGACTTGTCCAACATGCTCAGGAGGTCCGCACAGGCCTTTATGAAGTTAGCGTTCGGTCGAGTCTTAACTGAGATCAGGCTTTTGATGAGGCTCTCTAACATTCTCGCCTAAAAACATAACAATGCAAAAATATTTTAATCATTTTCGCCTAAAAACGTTGAAATTTTTAAGTAACTTGGAAATTAATAATAATAATGCAATAATATTTTAATGGGCTTATTATGAGAAAAAACTGGCCAAGTGCGAGTCGGATTCGCGCACGAAGGGTTCCGTACCGTAACACGTATATTGTATTACCCTTACATTTTTCTTTTTTTTAGCATTTGTTGTTATAGCGGCAACGGAAATGCATAATTAGTGAACATTTTAGCTTTCTAGCTATCACGGTTTACGAGATACAACCTGGTGACAGACAGACAGACGTACAGCGAAGTCATAGTAATAGGGTTCCGTTTTTATGTTTTAGGTGTGGAAACCTAAAGGAAAAGGTGTGGAAATCTTATTTGAGGCTTTCGAACATTTACGCAATAATTACAATACAATAATATTTTAATGGGCTTATAAAAAGAAAAAAAAAACGACAAAAGTACTTTAATGGATTTTTAACGCGGTTTTATTTAGTTTTTACAACAGAGTAGGCTTGCCATGACCATGGCTTCTGTAAATTATCTAAAACATCCCGTCGAGTAAAGTAGTTTTATTGTAAGTTTTAGTTTTAAATATTTAAGTAAACTTTGACGTCAACTATCAAGTACATATTTTCGAACATAAAGGTGCTGATAGACTTGAGCATTCATTTGTAAAAGAACATCGAGCATTCGCCGTTTTTATATTTGTCGAACTGAACAACGAGCCGAGCCAAGCATAGAGCCAAACATAGCTATGAACATTTTCACGAGCATTCTAGTGACGGGGAGCGGCGACGCGGAACTATGACCGAAGCTTGGCTCAGCAAAAAACTCGAAGCAATGCTCGCTAGAATGCTCTCGTTTATTTTTCTGTATGTAACATTCGCATGAATGCTCATTACATGTGAATGCTCAAGTTTATCAGCACCTTAATAGCTAAATTTGTTTTAATTCTTAACCCAACTTATTAAGATACTAGACCAGTGGTTTCCGAATAGTTTTTAGGGTTAAAGGGTTAAAAGGGTAAAACTGTTACTAAGAATTCGCGGGCTGTCTATCTGTCTATCACCAGGCTTTATTTCATGAACTGGGACAGTAAGGCAGTTGAAATTAACAAGGATGATGTATTTCTGTTTCCATTTTAACAACAAATAGAATAAAGTATATATTAAAGGGGGATCCCATACTACAAATGTGATTTTATATAACTTTTTTCGAGATCTGTGTCCTATTCATTAGGAGCTAGAAGTTAACGAGCATACAAGTTAGTTGTAAGTTACTTGTTAAAATATTTTTTTACGAGTACATGTAAATAACGTGTATCAAATAATTTCATAACGCTTGTAGATTTTATCCAACATAAGTCATAAATTACAAGGATATCTCTTGTAAATTCTTGAATTTGCAAGGAAAATTGTTCAACTAAACTACGCGTGTAAAGTACAAGCTACAAGTCTAATCCTACACAATCACTACAAAATTGTGTTGTTCATAATAAATACAGTTTAGTTACAATCGGTAACTTAAAGTTTTATTTTTATTTATTTTATTTATTAAACACAAATATGTAGAAATAGAAATAGAAATAGAAAAATCTTTATTTGGTACAAACACATATTACACTATTATACGTAAAGTAAGCCATTTAAAAAGAAAGAGAAAAAGATAAATAAAAATACAATAATTGTGATAACTTAGCCTACGACTTAATTCTAAGACATACCACACTGAATAAAACTAATAAACTAAATAAAAGATAACATAAAGATTATTTTTTTCCTTCATTCATAACATGTATGGGACAATGCATAACAGTGTAATACATCAAGTGCCCAAAAAGGAGACCACTCAGTTGGATGACTGTAGATTGAACCACAGTCCTGGTATTACGTGGCCCCTGAATGTAACACCATAACAGAAAAAAACATCCAAGTCGATGATACATTTAAAATATAAATTTAAAAATTACAATTTGTTAGGTACCTATTACATTATTTTATGCATAATAACTATTGACGTTGTACATAATATTCTAAAACCTTCTGTGACAAACTGAGGACTTTCGGTTTAGTTTGTATATTGTAAACCAATACATTACTTAACACGGAATATAATACTTAATATTCTTATATTATTTAGGGTCTCTTGTTGCCGTTATTAATATCAGACAAAAACGAGGAAAAACATCTTGTCTGTTATATGGGATCCTCGGATTTGCTGTCACTTTACGCTGGTATCATGTAAGCACGAGTCACCTCCCGGGTCGTGCCTGCGCGATTCGGCTGCATGCATTGCATGTACCACTATACGAAGCGCATACCACTTAAGGCATCCTCATGTACCCTCAGGGGCATAAGTACCACTAATTATGAAAAATTTGAGTATAATATAACATAAGGCTGCTGTATACTCGAGTGATTCTCTTACCTTGTGTTCTTTGACAATATTGTCATCTCCAATTTCCTTGGCATGGCGGCACAGAGCTGCAAATGTGACACACACTTGTGGACCAGAGTCGGGAGCCTGACTCAGCAACACTTTCATCCATTTTGATAGTTTCTGAACGCCCATCTCACTCCATGATGTGTGCAGCTAAACAATAATTCAAATATTTAAAGAAATTGGAGTTTTTTAATTAAAAAAAATATTATATTTCTTATTCATACAGCGGCTGTTGAGTTGATATCCTCATATGGGTTCATGAATATAATAGGTTCCTAATTAAATAGATGGATATAATATTTACTGCTGAAGATTAATAGAAAATCTTTTCATAGATATTAACCAATTACTTCTGTCCAGACAGCTGAAGTACATTCATAAACATCATCATCATCAGCCTATTGCAGTACACTGTTGCATATAGGCCTCTCCCATAGCACGCCACTGACCTCAATCTTCGGCTAACCTTTCCCACTTCCTGCCAACAGCTTTGCGTATGTCGTCACTCCATATAGTCACAGGGCATCTTACATTACGTTTGCCGGTACGCGGTCTCCACTCTTGAACCAGTCGACCGTCGTCGAATCTGATCGGTTCTGTGGCAGATATGACCGGCCCACTGCCACTTCCGCTTGCTAATCTGAGTAGCTATGTCGGTTACCCTAGTTCTTCTTCTGAAGTGCATTAGCTGACAACAAATCTTCAGATGCTCTGGGTCCTATTAAACTGTTGATTTCGTCAGACCATGAAGTTGGTAAGAGTTTCCATGGTGTTTTATCATTTATATTGCCTAATACAGCCAGTTTATCAATCCTGGTGGTACACTAGTTATATGTCCAAATAGGTGTATCAAACATGCACTCCACATTCACACCAAGTAAAATCTGTCTGTAATGTATTCAGTGTCATTGAAAAGATTTAACACATTTTCTGTGTAGATCTTCTTTTGTTCCGCCGAAAGCCGAAAGTCGAAAACATTCAACTGAATATTATTATTTATACAAGATATAATAAAGTATAGGGATTTCTAAAATATATCTTGTAATTTTCATACATAATAAAAGAAATTTATAATATTTTATAACTATGTACTTACAATTGAATATGCTTTGCCATTCTTTCTTTTGTCTCCATATGCTGAGACTACTGCGATCAGGTTGGCTTGAGTGAGCACTAGAGTGTTGAAGTCAACTTTATCATCCTCGGGTGCCTTCAATGGTCCATTAACTAACACTGTTGTCCAGCGTAAAGTATATAACCCACTTTGACATATATTTTTACTAAAATGAGAAAATATTAAAATATGTATAGGCAAACTTGTTAAAAAATTTTAACAAATCTGATTTTGTTATATCCATGAACAAGTTATAATATTATAATAAAAAGATTGTTAAATGGCCTATTGTAATAAAACCTAAAAGGTTTTTTATATAATATAAGGGGGCAAACGAGGAATCTGAGCCATTCTCATGCCTACTGAGGCCCATAGACATCTGCAGAGGTTATACAGATGCCTTGCCCACCCTCCTTATCTTTCCTTCATGGGCCACCAGCTACTTACACAGCTACCTAAACGTGACAGCTAAGCTGTCACTTCACTTCAGATTCCAGAAGAACGCTATATTCATTTAAAAATAGTTTCAAAGCATTTTTTTTTTACTTTTCATGAAAACATAATACTCTAAAAACGAAAATATCAGAATAGATGAAAGTTTTTTTGCTATCCTGAAAGTACTTGTTTTGGCTTAGGCTTTAAAAAACAAAATAATTGACATTCCTCAGAAGAATAAAAAAACTTACGATGTAGCTGTATTTTTGAGCTGTTCTGATATTTCTAATAAAAGTGGCAGGAATGATTTCAATGCCCAGTCGCAGTGGTTTGTGCTTAAGTACACCAACAGTCGCTTCACATATGATTGTGATGTTGAATCTCTATATCTTTGTAGAGTTAATATAACCACTCTACACACAAAACGCACTGCAGGTTCAGTTATACCTGTAAGATAAAAAAGTTACTAACAATAAAAAAAACAAAGAGAATGAAATTAATGATAGAGATAAATACTCGTCCTGGACATCTATTTGTGAATGTGGTGAAATCTCCTTGCATTTCACCACATTTATAAATAATTGTACAATATCGATCAATAGAGCGAACGAGAAATAACCTAATATTTTTCAATTTTTTTGTAAGATGCGCACAATAATAAAGTAAAAATATTTTTGATTGCTACTACAAAATATTGTATTTCAGGTTTACTGACCCGGTGTTGACAATACTTGTATAATTTCATCTATCACTTTACGCCTGTCTTTTAAACTTGCGGTCTGTATCCTAAAAGGTATATCCTTTAATTTCTTCAAAACCTGTGAATATGATGGAATTATTTAAAGACACCGCACACAGAGGCATTATCATCAATAAATAACTTCACAACAATGAATTTATTACCTCCGAATCTGCCATTTTTAGCGAACATTCAGAATAATTCGGTAAAAAGAACACGTCTCTCCTGATAACCCAGACGTGAAAAAGTGCAGCGAATTGATAGACAACAAATGTCAAATAGAAAACGTCAAATTTCGTGTTTCGGTTGTCAAAACGACATAAACCATGCTGATTTTTAAAAAAAAAATAACTGACTTCTTTCTTAGCTTAACTTCAACAATATTTGCATTATCATTTATTGAAAAACAGTTATAGTGGTCAACGTTTACACAATAATTAACTAAGAATTGTACATATTTTAAAATATTGTACACAATGAAACCATACACAAAACATTAATAAAAGAGAGATAAAATCTTCCAATAAGCAATATCTTCATTGCTTTTGCAAAAGGCTAATGAAAAAGCAACTAGCTAAAATTACCCACAATTCAGCGACTCAAAGCAAAACGTTTGATGTTCTAATCCTATATTCAGATGATATTCCAATCCTAAAACAAAAATGGTACAGAAAGGTATATCTTATTTCTACAAAGGCAAAACCAAAAAAAACTGCACACCCCTCAAATTTTCGTTAGTAATCCATAATTTAACATAAAAACAGAAAATTCAACTTCTAAAACTATTTGTGGCTTGGCCACGC
>LUGF01045410.1:79699-105672 GCA_001625245.1 Calycopis cecrops
CATCCGCATATAGGCTATACAGATGCGCTGCCCACCTTTCTCCTCTCACCTCCGAAGGCCACTTACACACCGTCACTTTAAGTCAGTCTCGTGTAAGCGAAGAGGTACCTCCCCTGTGAAGCATGTAGTGTGACACTATCTGGATAACTTACCGCGTCTGTGTAGTACAACTATTATTTATTTTGCACTGAAATCAAAGCGAGTAACGACAAGTAGAAAACGCGAAGCGAGCAACCACAGAGTACAGACACAGATTGTACAGAATACATTAATACAGATTATTATGATTATGAGAGAATATTTAGTATCTTTGTCGTTGCGTTCCGTTATTGTGAAATTAATATAAAAATGGATTGGAATGTTATTTTAATTTCATCCGATATTTCGTATATCGGATGAAATATATCGATATAAATATCGATACTCAGTGATTCGATAATATCGGATTGAAGCGATATATCGCGTACATATATCGCTATTTTATGAAATATCGATATATATCGTGCACTCCTATCATAGATGATTAAACGACAATGTTTACAGAAGATTTTCACAAACTATAAATAAATACTACATTATCCTAGTATATTCTAATCTGTGTACATTATTAAAGAATACTACAACCATAATTCTGTTAAATTGTAACTATAGTTTAATTTATTATAATTTAATAATTTGAATTGGAAGTCAATTTTGGATTTTACCCTAACACCCCAAAATTGCATACTGTTCATTCAAATGGTTATTATATGAAATTATGGACAGGCAAACACAACTTTTAAAATTACAAAATTATATGAAAGAAGTAGACAAGGATATAACCATGATTTTACAGAATTTACAATGGGATCGGAATTCTTTACATAAGGTAATTTTTTTTTTTTTACAATTATTAAATATTTTATTTATATTACATTACATTTTATTTTATTATTACATTTGTTATTGTTTTAATTACAGGAGGAGCAACCCTTATTGATATGTAAATATGATCAGAGTCATAAAATGCCCAGTAAAAAATTGAAAGAACATGAAGAAATGTGTTACCTTAAATATAATGGCTACAGTTCTGAAGATATCTTATTGCCAGAGTTACTTGATGTCAACGCTAACACTGTCGTTAAATTTAGTATGTACTTTTTTAAAGAACAGTAGGATTTTTATAACAATTGCCTACCATACCCATCTATCAAATTGAGATGTCCCTTGGAAACTTATTGTAAGAGGTATTGCTACATTGACTACAATAGCAGCATGATGTAGCATAATATTGGATAAAAGGAGGGAAAAAGGGCTATACCCATGTATGTAATATACATCTGTAAATTAGAGTCTGATGTTATAAAGCTTTTTCAGCTGTTAATTTGTCCTAATGCTATAGAAATATGATATTTGTATCATATCATATTATATCGATTAAAAATATTCTTTTAATTACATACAATTACATATTCACAAATGATTATTAATTTTAGGTTCAGCTATGATACAAGATGTATTCCAAAAAGCTGCTGAAGAAGATCCATTATTTAAAAGAGGTAAATCTATGTTGTTTATTTGATATATTTGAATACAAATTATCTTTTTGAACTAAAAGAACCCATGAGTAATCTTTTTGATCAATATAATAACAAAATTAATATGTACTGTCTTAATTTGCAGTAAAAATTGTATACATTGGACTCCAGAAATAGACTTTATATGTATCCTTTATAAGTTTTTTATAATTCTTGCTACAAGAAGTAATAATTACATTTTTATCAGGCACTAATATGTCAGGAAAACATTGAATTATAATGTAATAGTAATCCTAAAAGGAGATAATTTACCTATGGCACTGGCTTCAAGCATCTTTCAATATTATATTGTAAGATTAATTGTTGAATTTGATTTATTTTAATTTTTTTGGTATTATGTTTTGAAGTTGGTTTATTTTTTTAAATTAATTTTTAATTTATAATTTGTAGTTTTATGTACCAAATTATTTTGTTTGAAGTCGCTGTTATAGTATCCTAAATGATGATCAAGTTCCAATCAATATTGTCAGAGATATACATAGACCACCATACATATATTTATACACCTATAAAATTTTATATATTTGTAAGCCCATACAGTATATAAAGAGTTAACACAAAGACACTATATATTATTTGGACGCGAGCAACTTTTTTCCATGACGTTAGGCGCAGTCCTCTCTATGTCTGGCAGTGGACATCCTCCGCCTGATAATTGAAGTTCTTTCGGGTTACATTTGCGAAATTAAAGTTAACATACAAGAATAAGGTTGTAAACTTCCTGAACATGTGTAAGGACATACCAGTGAGGAGGTACAGCCACTGTCGGTGGAGCGTCTACAGACCAGATATTCAGCGGACGAGCGGCGAGCTCTGCACGATGCTGTGGTGGGAGCTGCACAGACCTGCCCACATGAGGAGTTTGTGCTACCGAGGTAAAATTACGATAATTGTGCTGTACGATAATGTGATTTCTTTATAGTACTTATCATATGAGTGTAATCATATAAAATGCATATTTCCTACCAGGGATACCCAGGACAGCATAAACATTTTTTTATCAACTCCCCCCTCTTAACCCTCTGAGGTTTTCGTGGCTAGGTAACTAAGTAAAATAAATAAAATCTCTGTATTTTGAACAAATAAAGAAAGAAAAACAAAAATTAAGCCTTCTCGCTCGACAGTCATCACACTGATATATTAATGCTCAGGAAAAGTCCTCTGATCATGAAAAAGACGTTTTCCTGAAAGTTATATCTACAAGTGTACAATTATTTGTCTTGCCTTGTCTTGTCAATTTTATGTAATGCTGTACCTTCGCGCATTGTGCAGTGGCGTCGCTGGCGGTGCGGCGGCCGACAAGTCGTGGCTAGCGCACCTGGCGGAGCAGCGCGACCGGCGCCGCCGCCGTACCAAGTACCGCGCGCCGCCCAAGACCAAGAACTACTCGCTGGTGCTGCGTGACGTCATAGCCGCGCAGGTATGTCGGGCGTCGATGGCGTCATCACTCAGGTGCAGATTGTACCTAGATATATTAAGGCGAGTGCGGTGCGTGGAAGTGTGTGAATAACATATTAAAGAAGGGCGCATATTTACTATAACTTTGGGAGTATCGAATTTCCAAAGGCTTTTGGTGACACCCACAAACACCACCACAGGTTATAGAGAAGAGAAGTTATAGAAATGGATGCCAACGCACCAGCTGGCGTTGCCATGCTATTTGAGCGAGAAGTATCTTAAGGACGTGTCGGCCTGATTCGGCGGCAAACTCTCTGGAGTTATAAACAATATATTCGTCTTAATTAAAAATCTGTATTTTATTAATTCGCGATCTTATCATAAAAATTCTCAAACAATAAACATAATAAACTGTTTGTATCACAGATGGAGTTATTCAATGAAGTGCAAAATGACTCTGAAACAGACAGCCTCAGAGAAAGGAACAGAGAAGACATCGGACATTCCAGAAGGGAGACAAGGAATCAAAGAATTGAAGAAACACATAGTAATAAACAGCATAAGGAAAGGAACAGGGAAGATATTGACCATACCAGGGAAGAGCCAATTGATCAGAGCCACAGACATAAATATAGAAAACATATAAATGAAACAAAAGATACACACAGAGACAAATACCAAAGAGATAAACACAGCGAAAACATAAATTATACCAGAGAAAAGACAAGAGACCCGAAAGAATATAAAAGCACAACATATGATGCAAGATATACACACGAAGACAGACATATAAAAAGAGATAGAGAAAGCGATAGACATAGTCGGCGATATGATAGAAGCGGAGAAGTTGAGCATAGCAAGGAACGGGAGAGGAGCAGAAGAGAAGATTATAACGGAAGAGGAAGGAAACATGTTGAGTACAAAAGAGAGAATAGAGACAGAGACACAAACAGTTACAGTTCTGACGGAAAGAGAGAATCCTATGAAATGTCAAACGAGAAAAAAGAAAGAGATAGAAGTCACAGCAAGAGGAGAGAAGATAAATATAATAAAGGTTTTAGACATTAAATTTTTTTTGTACAATATATTTGTATATTTTTTATTCGAGTGCGACAGAAGGGTTTTAAGTTGTTTCGCATCGGTAAATATCTGTCGGTATGTATTCTACAAACATACTAGTACAAACACGTTAACGACTATATCTATATTCCCTATCATAGCCTGTACGGCTTGACGAATTTTAACATAATATGAGGTATAGTTAAAATTCGACTAGTGAGTAACAACCGCCTGCTTAACATCTCTTAATAATTAACACATTATTGAAGCCATTATAAAGATATTATTTTTATTCTTCTTTATAATGACTTAATAAATGACATACGGTGCATAAAAAGTGCCCGAAAGCAAAGCTATTTTTTGTTGGTAGTACGAGAGAGGATCGAGAGTGCCGAGCCGATTCGGCCTTAATACAATAATACTTGTTATAAAACAAAAGTAACTGTTTAATTAATCAAATGTCAGTGCCCAGTTACACGTCAGACAGCTGCCAACACCGATCCCATCCAGTTTGCGCCCTTATCTACAAAAAGCTCGAGTTAACACGGTGTGAACAAACCAAACACACATAATCCAGTTCGGATTAAGTCGGAGATCCCTGTCAGACCCGTCATGTTTTCTCTCGCAGTCTGAGGTGAGAAGACAGGTGTGAAAAGAAATGTGTGTAAGACATAAGTGTAAGTGTAGTTGAATATTTTTTATTAAAGCTTACAGACTGGAGAATTGGATAAATCAATGAAAAAGAATACATTTGTTTTTCAAGTTTTTGCTCAGTCTGTTATACGGGCCTTAATTTTTTTGTACCTACTTGTCAAAATACAGTAAAACTAAATATAGTCAAAGTAGTAAAAGGGGACTAACGAGCAGTCAGAGGCATCCGCATGACTTCAATGAGTTACCGTACGTCACTTTACGGCGGTATCATGTGAGGGAGAAGTACCGGCCCGGTGATGCTGCTCCATTCCGCTGCTGTGCAGATTGGCACTGGTCTCCCGCAAGCTAGAACCCGCTAGTACAACCCTGTACCCTCGGCATAGTGCAATGGGGGCCCGTTCTCGCTACTTGACCTGTGCGCAATAGCCCTCTTACTGCGCTTTAGTCCCCTCTGTAATGGGATGTGTGTGGAATAAGCCTTTATTTGCCATTCAGAGATACCATTTAGTCCGATAGCTGCCTCTCAATTGAATCGTGTCATCTTCTCACACGTGTAAGTTTTTATTGAATTAAAATAAATTTATTATTTCACGTATTGAGAAGATATGGCGGAAATTTCACACAGATAAATACTTGATATAATATAATCAATTTCACTATAAGCCGTAAGCGAGTGATACCTCGATCACATCTAGAACACTATAAAAAGTAATAAAACGTAAACACTAGTTAAGTGATAACATAGAACAGTGATCTTCATCAATGTGAAAGCAACAGCTAACATTAGAGGAGCGTGTTTGTGCGCATGTAGAGCGAGCGCGCACGCGGACGCAATGAGAGTGTGACCGCACGCACGCTGGGTATCAACATACGAGTTTTAAAGTACAAGTCGGAGACAGGCGACAGCCGCAGGCTGCAGCTGCATGCTGCCTGCGTCACCACTGCTTTCTATGAATCTCTATGAAATCGATTCCGAGCGTGGCGACATGCAGTTCTTCATTCTGTTATGTTAGAAATCAGTGGCTACAGCCGCAGGCTACAGCTGCATGCTGCCTGCGTCACCACTGCTTTCTATGAATCTCTATGAAATCGATTCCGAGCGTGGCGACATGCAGTTCTTCATTCTGTTATGTTAGAAAGCAGTGGCTACAGCCGCAGGCTACAGCTGCATGCTGCCTGCGTCACCACTGCTCTCTATGAATCTCTATGAAATCGATTCCGAGCGTGGCGACATGCAGACTGCAGTCATTCATTCTGTTATGTTAGAAAGCAGTGGCGACAGCCGCAAGGTGCAGCTGCATGCTGCCTGCGTCACCACTGCTTTCTATGAATCTCTATGAAATCGATTCCGAGCGTGGCGACATGCAGTCCTTCATTCTGTTATGTTAGAAAGCAGTGGCTACAGCCGCAGGCTACAGCTGCATGCTGCCTGCGTCACCACTGCTCTCTATGAATCTCTATGAAATCGATTCCGAGCGTGGCGACATGCAGACTGCAGTCATTCATTCTGTTATGTTCGAAAGCAGTCGCGACAGCCGCAGGCTGCAGCTGCATGCTGCCTGCGTCACCACTGCTTTCTATGAATCTCTATGAAATCGATTCCGAGCGTGGCGACATGCAGTTCTTCATTCTGTTATGTTAGAAAGCAGTGGCTACAGCCACAGGCTACAGCTGCATGCTGCCTGCGTCACAACTGCTTTCTATGAATCTTTATGAAATCGATTCCGAGCGTAGCGACATGCAGTCGGCAGCCGCGTCGACGATTTCATAGAGATTCATGTGTCGCCGGCAGCGTGCAGTCGCAGCCTGCGGCTGTCGTCCGTCTCGGACTTGTACCTTCAAGCACCTATTCCACGTCGCACCACATCACTATCCCATGCGGTCGTCAAGTGAAACACTTTAGTTTTCACCTGACTATCATGTGGTTTTTTTTAATACATGGGAGTAATAAGGGCAATAAAGTTTGGATTTTCTAGCCAGGCCCTAGCCTATGTAGCGCCGTGTGCAAACAACAAACTTTTGTATCATAGTGGGCCTTTGGTTGGGCTTCATAGTGACTAGTGACCATGGTCTTTCACCGCTATGTTATAAATATCAGGCTTAGGTACATGAAATAGCGCTGGCTACAAAAACGGCACAGTAAAATATCAGGGGGAAAGTCTTGGATATAGAGAGGCTAATATGGTTATAGTAAGCAATTGGTTTTCCTGATGGATAAATACCTATCCATAATTTGTATAAATCGAGGATATTAAACAGATGCGTCGCGATATTGCGTATCAGTTGACGGTGTGTCAACTGTCCACTGGTGTAGTAGATTTCATATACTGATTCCCTTATTTTTTTATATAATGGGGTTATTAAGGGGTGAACGAGAAATCGAAGCCATTTTATGACTACCAACGCCCATGATTAACCGGATAATTTTTACGCCATTAGCGTAACAATCATGCGGTTGACAGTTAAAACTCCCACGCTCTATATTTTTTAGGGCAAACGAGCAGTCGGAGTCATTATCATGACTACCGACGCCCACAAACAACCACATAGAGGCTATACGGATGCGCTGCCCTCCTTTCTCCTCCCACCTCCATGGGCCATGATATAACCATTTCCTCTTCCTAAACTGTCTCTTGTGGATTAAAACCTGTCCAGCACAGTACATAAATGTCAGAACCCTAAGATACCTATCTATATATTTGTGTAAATTAAACTTAAATAGAACCAGCGTTTTTTTTATTACAGGAGAGGAGGGGAGGCAAACAAGGCAAGTAGATTCCCTGAATAACAACAACATATCTTTTTTTTTTTTATCTTTATTGTTTTAGAAAGGGGGTTTGTCATACAGTGACTATGCCACCCCCATTTAATAATCTATTACATTAGTTTATCAACTAAAAAACGAAAAACTTAATACTAATAGGAACATGTTTATGTTTCGACTCACGCGATTTCTCACATGATAATTCGTTATCATGTGAGAAACATATATAAAATAATATATAAAAACATAAAACATAAAAACAACATATCTTACCGCCAGATTCCTTACAACTGCGTTTCTAGGGTCAGGGCAATTAGCATGTCAGGGGGTCTATAGATGGATTCGACTTGAGTAAAGTAAGTTGAATATTGAATTTTTTATCGAATCACCTTAATAGCATTTAAGGTTCTAATTAACGTCAATCAGCATTTTTCTCATTAATTTAGTACTTGGTCGATATAGATAAACTTCTACAATTGGCGTACCTTTTACCAAATAATAGTTAATGGTCCCAGGTCCGTGAAATTGTTTATATCATTAAAGTGGTTAATAACTGCAGAAAGTTTAAGAAACTCGGCATTATAGGACAGGCAGAGAGAACCCAGTGGCGATCCTACACATTTGTAGTGTAGACTTTTTTTTATGATATACGAGGCAAACGAGCAGCCGCAGCCATTTTCACGACTACCGACGCCCACAAACATCTGCATAGAGGCTATACAGATGCACTGCCCTCCTTTCTCCTCCCACCTCCATGGGCCACCGGCTACTTACACACCGTACGAAACGCGACAGCACAGCTGTCACTTTACGCCAGTCTCGTGTAAGCGAGAGTTACCTCCCGGCTCCCCGGTCGTGCCGGCCCAATTCGACTGCGTGCAAGCATGCAGTGTGACACTACCTCTTACCTACAACAACAGACTACATTAATTTTAATAAGTATTATTTTAATTTTATAGTAAATTATCTCCAACCATCTCTAGATATTATGTCCTTTATAAAATCGTAATCTTTTTTCGCATTTGATCATGTGAAGATCTTTAGCCAATTTTGTGCATGATCCACGATTGTTTGGAACCTCGAAGGTTTCTGAGTTAGGATTTTTTTAATTCAACCCCTAAGGAGGTGAAATGGGGGAGTGAAGTTTATAAAATATCTATGGAACGCGGGTTAAAGCGCGGGGCACCGCTAGTATTATATAACATTAATTGCTTGTGCTCCTTTATATAGAGAGGAAGTAAGGCCTCATCTGATGAATTTGCCACGGGCTGTATAGATGTGTTACCGCTAGCTCAATATTTTATATTATATAACTTAGGTATATTACACAAGCTTTTTTAGAAGTAATTGATAATTGAACGGCCGTAGAAACTGCCTGTTAATCAGTATCTAAGTACTACCTGGTACTACTATAGATGTTAGTTTCATGGTCTATAAAACTAGTTTAGATCCGGGGACAAAAAAGCCGCCAACTTTTTTACCACCATCTTTTCAATCTACTTTTTGCTTCTCATAGATTTTTTGAAGTGTGACACTTTCTACTAGTCACTGTTATTATTCGTTAATAATAAGAATTGTGATCCGTTTGTTGTTTGTGTATTTTCGTTGCCATTCCAATTTGTGTGCGTTGCCAATACTAATTTCACGGGTCATGCTCTCTAATACTTTTTTTTGCAACACCTCGGGTATTTCTGGTGGATTAATACAATTTTATAACTGACATCAGAAAAGGAAATCGGAATCTTTTAATTTCTTATGTACGGTGTGTGCATGTGCATTTTAATATTAGGTATACGAAACATAATGAAATTATATGATGTATACATTCCTAAATGGCAAGTCGTTAACCCCATTACCGAGGGTCTAGATTTACTGATGTGGGATATCTTCTTCCAGACGGTGCCTCGCCACTGACTCCGTTTTTGTCCAATGTAGAGCAACATGTAGGTTAGTGTTCAAGGTTAGATACATATTACAATAAAATGTTTGAGTTAACGTAGACGTAAATATTGTGGTATCGTTAGTCGCACGGGAGTTGCACAGGAATGCAAAACAATTGAAAAAGTCTGCGGGCCGGAGCCGGCGCGCGCGGGAAAATAACCGGCGCGGGCGCACTCCGCCCTCGCGGGGTCACTCGCTACTCCGGGAGCTCGGGCGGGAGGCGGAGGGGTTTTACTGAAGCTTGTAGGTGGAGGTTTAGGGAAGCTTTAGTAAGACCACAATAGCTTTTAGTTTGTTTTCCAATCAGTATTTTGTTGACTTCTAACACTCATGAACATCCTCAGTAAGAGGTACTGTGCCACACTGCATGATTGTGTGCAGCTAAATTGGGCTGGACCGGCCGGGACCGTAAATTGACAGCTGTGATGTGTTTCCTGCGGTGTGTAAGCAGCCGGTGACCCATGGAAATGGGAGGAGAAAGGAGGGCAGCGCATCTGCATAGCCTCTATGCGCATGTCTTTGGGTGTCGGTCGTCAGGAAAATGGCTCCGACTACTCTTTTGTCCCCCTATACTATGAAAGGCGGAACTAGTGAAGATCTAGTAGCAATACGAGCAAATGCGTTCGCGCTTCTAAGCATGAAATTGAGATCAACTAAATAACTAATGTCTAATAAATAGGCATTGGCGTTTACCATTTCATCGCCTGAAAAAAACATATTGCACATTTAAGCATATTATGTACTTAGTACTCATAAAAGTGTGCGTATTTGTATAATTCACACACAAGTTTACATAAAAAAGTAAAAGATGAATGTTATATAGCCCAACTCACTGCCTCATTTGACCGAATCACAATTATAAAAATAGTTCAAAAAATTAAATAATAATATCTTTGTTTTAATAGCTCTTTAGCCGCGTCTCTTGGTCTATCCTCTCAACAAAAGTTTGTAGGGGTACGTACGAGTTCGGTGCCGCTCCGGTGCACACCGGCCGGTCCCACAGCCAGTGCTCTCGCGACCTCTGACGCACGCGTACACTACCGCACCGTACAACTTGCGATATCGTTAATATAATCGGTTTAGTGATGTGCTTGGCATTACAGTGATTGTGTCTTTGCCGAAGTGATTGAGGATTTTTAAAAAGTTAAAGTAAGTTCATTTTTAAATTTAGAATTTTTCCGTACCGAAATTTAAAAAGGAAAAATAATTAAAACAAAATGAGATTTAATAAAATTATTGTTATTGTTTTTATATTCATAATTTACCTATCGTCTAATTTGTTGGGTATCTATAATATTAGGTATATTTAAAATACTTATTTAATTTTTTTTATTTGTTTTTTACGTTTCAAAAATATTTCGCTACGTTTTCTTTAAAGTTTATATAGTCATAAAAAACAATACTGCCACTATTACAAAGCTTTACAGAGTTTTAACTTTCACAGGCCCAAGAACTGGATCAAATACATATATATAATATATATTTTTTATTTAATAACACTTTTTTGTTTAATCGTTTTAAATTATTAAATAAATACAAGCGTCTATTAGATATATTTTCACCTTTTGATCGAATTACATAGTACTCGTCGATATATGATTTTTCGATTGCTTTGAAATAAAACGCAGAAAGGTAATTTGCCGTTGTTACATTGCAGCTGATTTGGCTCGCCACGACCGCACAGGTACCTGTCGTTAAGTCCGGTAACCTATCGGTTCATTATGAGGGGTGAAGTAAAGGATACAGATTGCTTGTGCTTAACATATATGCGGATGTATATGAGTGTATCTAGTCACCAAAAACATTCTACTGGTCGATAATAAATTGCATATTCTATAACAAGGCGTAGGAGGTAATAATTATTAGTTATTACAGTCCGTGGTGTATTCAAAAAATAATAATGAAATGAAAACTAAGATATAAAACGTTGCACTAATTTACGTAGGTACTTACCTCCACATTTTTTTCTTCATAAGGACGTCACTATTTCCCATACTATGTGAAATGTGTACCTACCAACCAACCAGAAAAATATTTCTACATATTTTACACTTATTATTCAATTCTGTAAAAATCAGATATTCTATTGTATCAGGCAGGTTATTGTTACTAAAGTTAATATTTTTTAAACTGCTCTACATAATATATGTAGAGCGAAACCTTGAGCTATGGAATATCACAATTTAATTTTAAAGAATCCTCCTTAATTTTGTATTTGATAATTTTCTTGGAAGAGTTAAGAGTATAATTATTGTTGTTGAGTGTTGCTCACGTAACACCACGTAACTGCCTTCGTAACCGCAAATAACTTTGTTATCTTTTTGGTAGTTAAGTCTTGCTATAATCCTTTTAGTAATTCAGTGAAACGCGGTGGACCATGCCAACCCACTGTTTTATACCCGATGGTCAAAAGACCGCAAATATTAGTAGAGTAGCTGAGGTATTATAGTAAGAGTTAGTGCCACACTGCATGCTTGCAGGCGAATTGGGCTGGCACCATCGAAGAGGTACCTCTCGCTTACACGAGACCGGCGTGCGTTTCGTGCGGTGTACAAGTACCCGGTGGCCCATGGGGGTGGGAGCAGAAAGGAGGGCAGCGCATCTGTATAGCCTCTACGCGAATGTTTATAGGGGTCGGTAGTCATAAAAATGGCTCCGATTGCTCGTTTGCCCCCCTTCTGCCATAAAAAAGGTATATGCTGCCTTGCATCGAAATTGTTAGCGTGACGTAAAGTAAGGACAAATATAACTATATAATAAAACTATGATGATTCGTCGTCATCACGTTTGTACTCTTGTGAGACTCCAGATAATGACGAGATGGATTGTACGGAGAAGGGCAACCACAATAAATAAATAAACAGCAATAGGTACGTACACGTTGGTTGACTCGTCAGGTCAGATATAGTCATCATTACAAGGACTCCAAGATTGATGAGGGCCTCTATACACCCCGGCGTCCTCATTAACAAGTGTGTAGGTAGGTAGTGAACAGTATCTCAGATCTGTATTGTAGATAGACAAACACCTACTACTTCCTACGTACAACATCCTTTAATACTAATTATAGCACCGTTGGGAGAAAATATCGTGTCGATTAATTATTATATACTATAAATACGCATCAAGAATAGGTTCTAATAATACAAATAAAACCTTTGATTATTACTTAAATATTAAAATGTTAAAGAACGTTTATGTAGGTATGTATGGATAGTAAGTACTAGTAAATATCTAATTAAGTTAATAATAATAATATAAAGTTAAATTATAAACGGCAAAATTTGTATGTTTGTTATTTATTTCCACCAAAACCACTGAATAGATATGGCTGCAATATGTTGCAGATTTCAATCTATATAAAGTCAAAGTCAAAGTCAAAAAGTTTTTATTCAAAATAGAATTACAGGAATTACTTTTTGAACGTTAACAATAAAATCTACCACCGGTTCAACCCTAGCCCTGTCCTGAGAAGAACCGGCGAAACAAACTCAGCGGACCTCATGTTGTTATATGAAAGATTAAAAAAAAATATAAGAATACAAATACAGTTGCATATCATTAAAGATATAATACAATACATTATCTAAATTTACAAAAATTATGGTACAGAAACAGCCTGGGAGGAGAGTACTAATCCCAAGATGTGGTATCTGTCATATAATCTGTTACCTTATAGTATGCCTTACCACACAAACGCTCTTTAACAACTTTTTAAAATTTATTAATCGAAAGTTTTTGGACGCTTTCTGGGATCCTATTGTAGAGGCGTATGCATTGCCCCCGAAAGGAATTCTTTACTTTACTAAGTCTATGAAATGGTATGTCTAATTTATGCCTGTTTCTCGTATTTATGTTATGATTATCATTTTTGGTTCTGAATTCACTAATGTTCTTTCTTACATACAATACATTATCCAAAATGTCTTGAGAGTAAACAGTCAGTATACCGGTATCCTTAAATTTATTTCTAAGTGATGTATTGGAGGCTAGTTGATAAATTGCACGAATAGCTCGCTTCTGCAGCACGAAAATAGTATTTATGTCCGCAGCGTTTCCATACAACAGTATTCCGTAACACATAATACTGTGAAAATAACTAAAATAAACTAATTTAGCAGTATAGAATATATAGTATAGAAAATAGAATAACAAAAAGAAATTCCAAAAATAGGAACAGTTTGGAGTTGTAATTACGCGGGTAAAACCGCGAGACACAGCTACCAAGTAATAAAGTGAGAGTTTGTTTTTCCGGCTTTTCCCTGATCTAGAATCGATAGTAGTAATATATTGACGTTGTGATGCGTAAAATACATACTGCGTATTTGAAATAAAATATTCGGACAAGTAGCAAACAAATACTTAGTATAAAAATAAATAATATTATTTATTTTATACATATTAACAATACCTATAATATAATTAAAGTTTAACTGGTTAATATTAAGTTTGTTTTCGATCTTTATATTAAACTAGCTCAGTGGTTTTATCTGCTAAGCCTAATTCTTAGTCCACCATTTAGGCTACGCGCCGGCCAAAAATAATGAGCCTCCTATTTAGTTTTTTTTTTGAGTGTTTTTGTTACTAACCGTAAGTATAAGGCTCTAAGTTACTAACCACAATATGGACTATGTCTGAAATAAACAATTATTATTATTATTATTAAATTGTAATCAGACGGAGTATTTTGATATTATTCCATATTGTAATAATCTGCATTTGTTTTTTTGTTTCATGCACCAAATAACCATGCCCGTTCTGTAGTTTTAAGCAAAAAAACAAATACAAGACCAAAGTATCGCATTTAAAAATTAAAACCGTCTAGGCTATACAGCTAAGGTCAATATTTGTAATCACAACACCTAACCTTGCGCTCTCATTGGTGCACTTGTACACTAATGCACGTTCCAATTAAGATTTAGCGCGCTCCGGCAGTGTGCGTCACAGTCGCATTATACTCTGTAGTTATTAGTTGGATTACTCAACACTGCCAATTACAATAGCTTTTAGTTTGATTTCCAATCAGTATTTTGATGACTTCTAACCCTGATGAACATGTTCAGTAAGAGGTAGTGACACATTGTATGCTTGCATGCAGCGGAATTGGGCCGGCCCGACCGAGGAGGTACCTCTCGCTTACACGAGAGCGGCGTAAAGTGACAGCTGTGCTGTCGCTGTTTGTGCGGTGTGTAAATAACCGGTGGCCCATCCAGGTGGGGAGAGAAATGAGGTCAGCGGATCCGTTTAGCTCTATGTGCGTCGGTAGTCATTATAATGCATCCGACTGCTCGTTTGACCCCTTATACCACAAAAAAAAAATATCCGCACATCCAAAAGTTGAATAGACGCGTAGCCTTCCCTCATCCCACCCCTCAATACGACTCCACCAGAGTAAATTTGAACGTAAAAGCATGGTCATCCTTTAAACCGGTGCTACAATTCAATTCTCTTACAGTATTGTTATTTTGCAATTGTATAGCATATTGCAGCCTTGATTTCCTAGGAAAGCAATGCCGTCATGAAATAGACATGACAAAGCGGCCTAAAAGTATGGTGGGAATCTTTACTGTGTACAGAAAGAGGTAGTGCCACACTGCATGCTTGCATGCAGCGGAATTGGGCCGGCACGACCGGGCTAGGTACCTCTCGCTTACACGAGACCGGCGTGAAGTGACAGCTGTGCTGTCGCGTTTCGTGCGGTGTGTTAGTAGCCGATGGCCTATAGAGGGAGGAGGAGGAAAGAGAGCAATACATCTGTATAACCTCTATGCGGATGTCTATGGGCGTCAGTAGTCATGAAAATAGCTCCTACTGCTCGTTTGCCCCCTATACCATAAAAAAAACCAAACGATTAAGGGTCAATTCACACCAAAAGCGCGGCGAAGCGCAGCGAAGCGGAGCGCATTTTCAGTGTCATATAAATTTAAACTTTATTTTCATTACTGTAGTACTTATTATCGAATTCTCGCGACTTCCGCGCGGATTCTAGCGAATTCTCGCGCAGTCGCTCGAATCCGCGCGACTCGTTCGAGTTTCTCATGCGATAATAAGTATTATAGAAATTATTATAAAGTTGAAATTCATATGACACATATACTGCGCTTCGTTTCGCTGCGCTTCGCCGCGCTTTTGGTGTGAATTGACCCTAACGTTACGGTGTCAATCCGCTCATTATGAAATCCTAATCAGTTTACCTAGAAAACGTTATAGAGACGTCATTCTCTACATTACGGCCGCTTCTGTCCACGGCTTTCCTAGGAATACCAAGCTTTACGATCTGATGATAACAAACGTATGATTAGAGATTCATGATTAGAATGAGATGCAGAGAAAGTGCGTACACAAGAGCTGTTATTATACAGTTTGCCCGCTGACTTTTTGTTACGCCGCTGCCGAAGCGTGTCGCATCCACTTCACGCCGTGTTATTAACACACATCTGTAGCTCACTTAACACCGGTTATTACCGTTTTCTTACGTCTTGAATAAATATTGAATTAATTGTGATTTATCTTAATTGCTGATCTTATTGCGTGTTTGATGTTATGTTGGCTGGTGTTGCTGGTTAAGATTTTGTTTATGAGTAATGTTAAGAAGTTAAATAGAGATTTGGTTTATAATATTACTAGCTTCTGCCGGCAACTACGCCGCGTGGATTTCGGACTTCAAAAATGGAGTTATTATACATATAAACCTTCCTCTTGAACCACTCTATCTATAAAAATAAACCCCATCAGAATCTGTTGCGTAATTTTAAAGATCTAAAGCATACAGACACACAGACGGTGGAAAGCGATCCTGTTTTATTCTATGTAGTGATATCACTAATAACATTTTTCTACGAAGTGTCTAGAAATATAAAATAATCGAAATTTGTGACGAGCATAACTGTGGAAGCTATAGTTTCACACACAAGAGGACAAACGAGCAATCGGAGCAATTGGTGAATACACCCATATATGCGCATATTTGTTATGCAAACGTATTGTCACGCTTCCCTCCTCTTCTCCAATAGGCCACCGGAAACTTGCTAGCGGCACGAAACTCGACAGTGTACCTGTGTCTTTGGGCGGTAGGTATTATAGAAGGGAAAGGCACCACGAAATCTTTTCGGCCCAAAAACCACTAACTGCCATGTTATATTATTTTTCTTCAACGCATATACGTCTCCTACAAGTAAACTTAACGACTTTAGCTAGACGATAAAATTAAGAGCAGGTACCTGAGTACTGATAATTTCTAGACTCTCCATAAATGTGTAACTGCCAGTGCCATACATCATGTTAATTAAATACCGTTATGCAATGTAATTCAACTTGTTTGTCACTGTCGGCTAAAGGCCTTAATAGATGTAAATAAATCAGACTCGCACAGTTATCCGTGGGCGTAAGCTTCACCTAGATGCATCTAAAACTACATTATCAAAACTAGTACTAACTAGGACCACAAAACTAGTGGTTTTTTGTGTATAAATAAACAAAATGCATCTATTATTGACTAAACAATCTAAGATAACGTACAAATTATCTGAATCTAAATTTTAAAACTAACACTAGTCTTGTGGCATTAATAATTTAATCGTATTAATATTACTCTCACCAATTATTTGATCAGTTTTGCGATTGATCATCCAAATAACTAAAGATTTCGCAACGTAAATATGACAATTCCTGTATAACGTTTCGTCTTCAGTCACACCTAAAGTAGCTCTCTCCTTTTTTGATCTCGCAGGGGAATGCATTTACGCACGATACCGGGGAGCCTGGGTGGCTCCCGGGCCTGTGTCGGGCTCGGCGATTGGTACGCCCCTACCGACTAAACCACCTGCGGGTGCCCTCAGCCGCTTTTGTTGGGGGGATCCCGGATCTGCAGGCTACAGGATCCCAAAGTAGCTCTCTCCTAGCGTTGTCTATAGTAGGCCGTTGATATTCAAAAATTGATGACAGCACCGACCGCTTTTATGGCACATATGTCTATGAATTCCCTGGTTTTTTTTTTAGATTATCTCAAAGAAAATCTCATCATTATATAATGAAATGAAGCCATCGATTATTATCTAAGTCATATTCCCGCTATTGCATGCGGTGTGCCATCTAATTGCTATTTCACATAGTTCTAGTGGCGGTTGTGAGGCTGAGTGACGTAAGCTGACCACACAATGCTCTTTAGTAAGAGGTAGCGCCATCCTGCATTGCAGCCAGATTATACCACCGTACTGCTATCGTGAATCGAGCAGTTTCTAAAATTCTGAGTTTCCGGTGTCCCTCTCAATATAATCCAGCGCAGCCGTAAAAATAATAACCAATTGTCAGTTCACTTACAGGACTCTAGGGCATATCTTATAGTCTTTTACTTTATACCGTGTGGATATGATATATTATGAGCAAACATTCTATATAATGTAGCTCAGCAAATTGGAGCTCTACTTGCTCCACTTTGCTGCGTGGAGCTAATGCAGCTCCACTGTGTGTATAGTTCCTATCAGCTCTCCTCACGACAGCCAGCTGTTTTATTTATTACTAGCTGCTCCCCGCGGTTTCACCCGCGTAAATTTAGATCCCGTGGAAAATAGAAAATCATCCCATGGCATCTCATAGGAACATTTATTCGGGATAAAAATTATTCTATATGGATGCAAACGAGAAGTCGGCCATTGATGACTACCGACACCCATAGACATCCGCATAGAGGCTTTACTGATGCGCTGCCCTCCTTTCTCCTCCCACCTCCATGGGGCACCAGCTGCTTACACATCGGACGAAACGCGACAACACATTTGTCACTTTATGCCGTTCTCGTGTAAGCTCCCCGGTCGTGCCGGCCCAATTCAGCTGCATGCAAGCATGCAGGGTGGCACTACCTCTTACGAAAACCTATGTGAATGCCAAATTTCATGAAAATCGGTTCAGCAGTTTTTGCGCGAAAGAGTAACGAACAAACAAACAAACGTATTAACTTTCGCATTTATAATATTAGTAGGACAAATAAGCTAGAACGGCACGATACGAGCTCCGCGATATTACCTATATACATTCTATTTTCATTATACCAAAATCCATCTAGCAGCAATTAAAACAAGAATTTCCAATACTTTATTAAATTCTTAGTTAAGATTAAGATAACCGTAATAACAGCATGAAATTAATTAGTTAACTTTAACGGTTGCGTTTAATAGTTAGTACCATCATTTATTTGGAAAACTTTTAAATGGCTCCTGAGTTTTGTTATCTATGGAAATGTTGCCAGTAATTCAATGTCGTCTATCATGTGTGATAGAAACGAAGAATGCAGCTTGTATGTTGAACTAAGTTCTTCAAAAATGGGTCACCCTCTGTTTTAATTACCCCAGGTAATAAAATGTAGATAATTATATCCGTTTGAGGGGGTGATACAACGTATAGGCCGCGTTCCATAATGAGCTGTTAGTACTCAGTTTTTTTTATTTACCTACTTACTCAGTTTTAAATTTCGTACGGATTTGACGACTACAAAGTACGGAGCAGTATCCACAGTAAATTTTGTTATCTGTGCCTCTTATTAGAATGTTAATATAATAGCGTTATTTTTGGTATGATATGATGTCCCAAATACTACGTTTTGTTCGTTTCATTAAATGACAAATTTTCCACGCCATCATGCTCAGGCATGACAGTTCACGCTGGTCTTGCGTGAGCAAAAGCTATCACTGGTAATAAAATAAAAATAAAAAAATAAAAAGGCTTTGCTCGTCCCCTCCACTAGCTCCAGGTTATCATAGAACTAGAATAATGAGCAAGTATTTGCCGAGCTTGATAAATCCCACGCTAATACATCACCACACCAACAAATTGTCTCATGCGTTCCCGGTAATGTAGATTATACATAATCATCCTGCCTTTAATGCATTAGCGGAGTAATGTATTAAGGAGAGCTATATTTAACAGGCCGCAGTTAGCGTTCCGTACAGTCCTCTCTCCATATACGGCGCTCGCCAGTTTGCGGTCATTGTTTTTGGTGAGCGATTTCAATCTTGCCGATACTGATTCGCTTTAATTGACACCATAATATCGATTTTGTGCCCCATTAAAATGCTTCAGTCGATTGTTAGCGCTTATTTTAATGAATCGCCACAATATCGATTTATAGCGAGGGCCAAATGTTGAAGATTCGTGTTTTAATGGGAGATTTAAGGTCATTTCTGGCCATTTATTTTATGTCTTTTACTAAATTTATGAAGATTTGCTCCAACTCCAATAAACAAAGATAGAAACTTTATGTTTTTAAAATTAGTAGTAGCACGGATGTGATTGCATTTTTTCGTAAACAAGGCTAAATGTCAAGCCTAGAAAGTTATTTGGCAATTGGTTATACCAATATTAATTTATGTGCATATTCGTTGATACACAAGTATCAACGAAAGACAATGCCTATTCAATGAAAGTTAGCAGTTTGCGAAATAACTAGTAGCACTATAAGATAATATTATGATATAAAACATATAATTATGTAAAATATACAAGGTTAATAACAACAATATTTTAATACCTCTCGGTATTTAAATATTTTAATATAAATGTATTAAATTAAAATAAATGTATGTACAAAATATGTCTGAAGTCGCAATGCTACCAGAGTTTGCCGCGCGTTGAATTCTTTTCGTTCCAAATTCAAATTAGCTCTAATGTTGTGGCCATTACGAGTGGCCAGTTACAAAGGGATTTGATTTTATTAGTTTTATTTTAATTAAAGTATAAATAATCTTATAGAACGATGTCGTAAAAGTCGAAATTAAATTATTTAATTATTACTTTAAGGAAATACGATGAACGAACATGACTTTTTAAATATTATATTGCAACATTATGCACTGGATATTCAGTTAAATGTCATGTACAACTAAATAAACATATCCGACTCCATCAGCAGGGTAAAATTATATAAGTGTATGTCTTTCAATTTAAAGTTAGGAAATACTTACTTACTTATTCTTTCACATAACAAATAAAGATATTATTTCCCAAAAAAGTTACAATGCATGAGTTGACAAACAATTTGGCAAATGTGCAGATTTGCCAAATTGTTTGTCTGCGGTATTTGCAGCGGATCGCGGGTGAGAGCCACACACACAATTACAGTACGAACACTCAGATTCACACACAGCCAACTGGTTTAAACAAACACTTTCTAATATTAATATCGCTCATTAATCTAATATTAATTAATAAAAGTCTGGCAATTTATAGAAGTAAAACTATTAATATTATTTGTATCTGGCGATCGCTAAGATATCGAAACTCGATCCAAATAATAAAATCCATTCGATTTAAATAAAACTTGTATGCATGTAAAATAAAACGTGTCTTACGTAAGTTATGCATTGTGTGCGTGCCGTAGTAAGTGTAGTGTTTCATTTAATTAATTTCATGTATTTCTAATGCGTGTTAAAACATGCATTAGAAGTTCATGTTTTAGCATACATTGAATATTTTTATTTATTAAAATATTAGCTTTCCTTACCTACATGTTAAATTAAATAAATACTTAAATAAATGTTCTCAATATAGATAATCTTCAATTGTATAAAATTTAAAATTCGCCCATCGTATCATTACTTAAAAAGGGATGAAAATTTGGCTACATGCATTTATTGAATTATTTATTATAATGTATTATTATCGTCTCTCCTACTAATGTCTTTTCGTTCACTGATGAAAAAAGGTCTGAAGTTGTGACAAGAAGTAGGTCCTATATCCTAATCACTACTGCATTGGAAGAATGCATGGACAATTTGATTCCTATACCAAATGTTTACACGTTAATCATACTTCACTAACGCTTAGCTCTACAAGAGAGGTTTGTTGAGTAATGTAGATCTCCATGTAATCCCTTGGCTTTCACACGACTAACCCTATTGAATCTTCCAAATTAATTCCTACCCTAATAAAAGAAGAATACCTTTATAAAAATGAAAGTCAATAATTATTCCGCCATGCGTCATAATAATATAATTATAATGTGTTCCAAAATTCTAATGATAAAGTTCCAGACCCGTTTATGAATAGACTTTTTTGTCTATGGAATACAAATAAAATTTAATTATGGACTCTACATTAATGTGATAGAGTTGGAAATTAAATGGTCTCTTGTTTCGGACCCTTTAATACATGGGTCCGATGGTATCGCTGTAGTGATTCGTTTTTTTATGTTCATAAATTAACGTTAATTCTGTAACGGTTTTTACGTTCGTACGTTTGAGATACGCTTATATGGAAAAGTATCAACGCATTATGTAAACTGACTATTTCTTAATTAAATAGATAAGGGATAACAATAATAATTTCGTTAATATTTATTGGGTTATATTTATGGTGTTCACCGCGTTGTAATTATATATTGACATCTCACTGAGGTATTCAATGGACAAAGTTGTTTATTTCGCATTTTATAAATATTTATATTACGTTGCAAATGTGGTCCAGAAAATGTGGCAAATATATTTGCGGTCTTGATTTGCAAACGCACACTATAATTAATACTAAAACTAGAAAGTGATTAAAACACGCTTTCTTTTTTCTTAGATATTCTATGCTCTATAAGCTATCTACCAAATAATGACGGAACTTAATCAGTGTATATAAAAAGCGGAAGGCATGCATATTAGCAGCGTAGCGAATGCACAATGGCTGGCAGAGACAATGGACCATAGACCATAGAGCGCGGGAGCCGCGCGACAATGCGGCCAGAAACAATCGCGCGTAAATTGACGTTGATGCGCTACCATAGACAATTAACAGCCCCCTTGACTTCATATGAACCAATTTTATGTGTAACAGTTCTGTTATCTAACGCCATCTGCTCTGAATGTGCATTGAAAAAAGAAATGGATACAAGAGGAGACAGCAGCTGCTTAGATAATAATCAAGTTTATTGTTTCTCTACATGCTTAATCTTTATTGTTATAAAGATTTCATTTTAAAGCGTTGCTCTGAACTCTACGTATGTAGACACACGAAAACTAATATCACGAAATTGATATTCGATGATTTTTGGATCGCACTCATAATGTTTGGCAATAGTCACTTTTTTCACTTAAAGACTTGTCATTAACAATCCAAAGCTATTACGTCACAAGACGCAATTTGCTTATAGAATAAATAGCGTTTTCGCGGGTTATATAAATTATAGTAAACCATATTCAGTTCTCATTAAACCTTTCTACGGAAACGTCGTTTCAATTTCCGTTTAACCTTCTGAGTACGGTCATTGTGCATACTGATGACTCTGAATAATCAGCAGTCACATATAATTATAGTAGGTATATCCGACATAATATACTATACATGAATCGTTAATTTGAAAATTTGAGATAAATACTTATCAGAATTAAAAATAAAAAAAGTTCCTTAATCACTGATAAACATTCTGGAGTGGTTTTTGAAAACTTGTGCAATACCCTATTAGTGTGTGTACCTACTGTGTACCTAACAAAGTATATAGCTAATGTGTACACGCAGTTGCCCCGGAGTACAATTGACGCTGATAACCGGTGCCCCCGCGGCCTGTGGAGGCTGGGGCACAAAGCTTTCCATTACATCTGGATCACAGAACATAATCGTAAAAGCTTAGGACGATTGCTTTCCAATTTATTGCGTGATAAAACTGCGCATATCGTATTTGTTTACACTCTGTGTTATGAGCGGGAGCGATTTTCTTTTCATTTAGATATGTTTCATTGTTCACTTCAAAGATTGCATTAAAATATATTCTCTTCCTTCCATTTTCCGTCGTTCAACAGTCTAAGAGAAGCTTACAGCTTAATATCTTTAAAATCTCTTATTCCATTTTGTTATCTAACATTTAGATTATAATATAATAATACCTACATAATCTGTTTGTTCGTTATAAATACATATGAACAGTTGAGCGCTTACAAATACTACTACATAGCGGTAGTCCCTAAAGAAAATGCGTTTAATATATTTTATCCAAAGTCAGCTACAGTAATGTGTAAAAGACAAAACCTATAACTAATAACTAATACTTGTAACTTGTAACTACACGAACACGCTCGCGCTCATCGCTTGCGCCACACGCAGTGAAGTCATTGTACATCGAGTTTATGAACCAGGGGATGAAGCGCCGGGGTTTGATGGCCTTTGACAATACCGTGATATGCGTTAATGTCTAGCGCGCAACGGTCGCGGGTATTGTACAATATACTTCAAAATAACGGCATTTATCGTTACAGAGGGAATGAGGCATGAGACAGACCGATAAAAATTTATAAAAATATCCTAACAGGGACCCTGTGTCTACCCTGTCACGCCAGCAAGTGGTTGAAAGGTTAATTTTTTCGGGTAGAATATTTTTTTTTATGGTATAGGAGGGCAAACGAGCAGCCGCTGCCATTTTCACGACTACCGACGCCCACAAACATCTGCATAGAGGCTATACAGATGCGCTGCCCTCATTTCTCCTCCCACCTCCATGGGCCACCGGCTACTTATACACCGCACGAAACGCGACAGCACAGCTGTCACTTTACGCCGCGCGCCGGTCTCGTGTAAGCGAGAGGCACCTCGCCGGTCGTGCCGGCCCAAGTCGGCTGCATGCTTGCATGCAGTGTGGCACTACCTCTTACCTAATAATACTTTCTTACTTAATATTATAACTTAGCAATTGCTGACACCAATACAGGGAAATAGTTAATAAAGTTACCAAATTTGAGATTTTTTTTTTTTTTTAGATAGACAATACGCTAAAGCAGGCAAAATGCCTAGGGCAGCTTCATCGCTATGAGAAGCGAGTGATAACAACTCGAGCCTCTGTTTATGGTCGATAGGGGGACAGACCCCAGACGAATGGGAGAAGGCAAACCGGACTTATTGCGAATTAATAGGTAAACTATTATTATCATGGCCGAGGACAGCGGGTGTCCTCAGCTCCCCACCTTTAACGGAGGGGAGCAGCTCGCGCGCGGCAGCTAAAAAGTGGCCGACACGGGTCATGAGCTTGAAGAGCTCTATGAGCTATCTAGACTGGGGGGCCCGGACCCCCCTTCCACCGCTGGCGGGTGGTACGACTCTCGCGCGGGTGTCGTGTCTAACCTAACCGGTTCGGCGGTTTGATTTGAGCTCTGTAAAAGGGCACTGCCATTGTTCCCTGAGTCTAAACGAACATCGTCGTTCTGGCTTACCGGAGCCGAACGTGTGTGCTGTTGTCTGTCGGGGTGAAGTTGTGGTCGGAACTGTGTCCGCGTCCGGACTCCCCCGGACGGGGTGTAGTGTACCTGCCTCGCGGCTGAGTGTCTGTTTTGTTTACGTGTCTCTATGACTCGTGTAGTAACAGTTGTAGTGATAATGTCGTCGGCGTCAGCCAGAACGTGTCTGGGACGGCGACCGACATTAGTCACGCAATCGGCATTGTATACCGCTGCTTTTGTGACAAGGGGGTTGGGGTGGGAGGTGGCCCTATCGAAATGAGATTTAGTGAGCACTTTGAAGTGCCCGCTGACAGAGGGGAGCTCTAGATCTTTATGAAGATCGATATTACGAACATACCACGGGGCACCCGTGGCCATACGTAAGAACCTATTTTGCACTACTTGCAAAGGGTAGAGAGTCCTATGGCTGGCGTGTGCGAACACGGGACAGCAATATGAGAAAATCGGTCGAATGCATGTGACGTATAATGTACGCTTATTTTTAAGCGACATTTTACTTCTAGCATTGATTAGGTGATACAACTTGTGTAACACATAAAGGGCTTTTTTGCGCACGCGATTAACGTGCGGCTTAAAGTTAAAACGACTATCTAGAGTGACGCCCAGGTACTTGACGGAGCGTACCCGGGGGATGATTTGATCGTACAAAGTGACGGGATGCATGATACGAGCCGGTCTCGTTTGGACATTACGCCAACGACCCGAGAACAGAATCGACTGGGACTTATCGGAGTTGACCTCGATCCTCCAGCGGGCGAACCACTCCCCTAGGGAGGTGATCGCCTGCTGGAGGTACTTACTTGGTCGCTAGTGGGACTGTGCGGGCACGACTATAAAGGGCGGTATCGTCCGCGAACATCGCCAGCTCTACTCTGGGATGCCGCGGGATGTCACTCGTATAAAGATTATACAGAGTGGGGGAGAGAACAGAGCCCTGAGGGACTCCTGCTCTTAAGAGGCGGCTGGTAGACAGCGTACCCTCTACCCTATACTGAAATTAATTTGAGATATTTCCTCATTGTTGTTCTTTCACATATACTCGTTTAACACCTAATCTTAACACTATGGTGCGCGATTCAACAACTGAATTGGTGTCTCTAAATTTCGAGCATGGTCACAATGGCGCAAATGTCAATTATCTTACTCTACACAGGCTTATTAAATATCAACTAACCTGTGCCCACTTTGTTGGGCATCGAAAAATAATTGTTCAATAGTAACAAAATATGGCCTATATTACTTCTTGACCATGTAGCTCTGTATTAGTGAAAGAATTGTTAAAACCATCCAGTAGTAATGAAGTCTATTCGAGACAAACAAAAAACAAATCTCTTTTTGTAATATAAGTAAAGATTTAATTATTTGGTATTAGAGAGAGAA
>LUGF01045410.1:125742-135764 GCA_001625245.1 Calycopis cecrops
TGAAAAATGTTACTATGTTACACATCTTAAATGCCTAATGTAAAGACTTTAATACACTTTATGGTCTACATTGTGTGAGTAACCTTATCAAGGGGTAGACTAAAAAATACCGTCGTTGCTCGTAAAAGTTTATCTTTCACGAGAAATGCACACAAAATTCCCAACAGGTGGTATAATAACGGACGTCTATAATATTTACAAATTTGTAAAATAATACCCCGCAGAAACCGGTCTGTGGTGCGATCCTCGGCTCTTTCTTACCTTTTTTTACATAATCACAGCGAGCACGCGTGGGGTTGTTGGAGGATTTCCGCCCGAACACGATACCAGACGTTTATTTTAGAAAGTTTTTTTTTTATGGTATAAGGAGGCAAAGAGCAGTCGGAGCCATTTTCATGACTACCGATGACCATAGACATCCACATAGAGGTGATACTTCTCCATGGGGACTGTTCGATTGCTGGACATCTGAACAGTCCCTAGTAGAACGTTGGAACCGTTTTGGGGTCAGGTTCCCATCCTGACCCCTGGCCCCAGTGATCCAAAGGAGTAAGTCATCAATCTGTCCGTAATCGGACCCGCCAATGCTCATCCACGTCACAAGTTTTCATTAAGCGAACGTACTTATCTTTTTACTAGTTTTTAAATTTATTTTACCTATTCGTCCCGCATTTTTGATTTCATGTAATATAAACAATCGATTCGAACCCGTAACCTTTGGCGTAACGTATACTAGTACCATTTTAATAAGTTACATCGATGTACCTGCGCAGAACGCATTATTTTGAAAGGCGCGAAAATATTTCAGCCAATCAGCAGGCTGTACTTGTGCGCGAAAAATTCTTTGTCTGCCATTGGCCAAACGAGAGTGCGCCATATTGACAAACGCCATTTCTTTTAGTCTAGTGTCAACTTTCATTCAGTCCAACGTAAATTGTCATTCATACTAACTTTAGTCGTATACGCATACACTTGAGGACAAAATTAATATGTAGTTACGTTCAGTATTTATTTTATTTACAAATGTCTTCGCTTAAAAGAGGACGGCCTATAAAAAGCCAAGCCAGGCAAATAATACATAATGTGCATCAATTCATGAAAAGTGAATCTCAGCTATCTAAAAACAAAGTATTCATTAAAGATGATTTCCAGAACGTTATGGAACGTACTGCACGAGCGACTGGAATATCGCGAAAGACAGTTAGTGTTATCCTGAAAGAATCGTGTGCGGTTGTTGCGTCAACAAGTGGCCCTGCTTTCAGCACTCCTAAAAAAGGGACTCCCAAACTACACGAAACGCGACAACAAATATTTCACATAACGGTGGTATCATATAAACGAGAGGTAAAATATTCCTGGTCGTGCCTGTTCAGTTCCGCTGTAATGCACCATGCCACTAGCTCTTACAAATATGTATATAGTTCAATAAAAAGTAAGGATAAAATAAATAAATAAAAGTAGTAATAGTCTTCTTAATAAATATTATAATATTATGAGTCAATTTCATTGCCACGCAGTGTACAGATAGTGTGAGCTAGATGTCACGAGCGCTCGTGTTGTTATATTTTCAACCTTATGATTTGAAGAATAAGGTTTTAATTAAATTGGTGTGATATATCGGATTACATCGGCTTATGTAAGTACTCTTCTGCGCAGACGACGACAACCGATGTAACTTATAAACGTGGTACTAGTATACCTACGCAGCCGACCCGCTTTTGTTACCATTGCACCTACCACTCTTTGAAATAATCGACATTGGAATATGAATTAATTACCTAAATAATAATAAATATTTAATTGTTTTGTTTGTTTTTGTTTTTTTTTGTTTTGTTAATTGTTTAATTAATTACCCAAATAATAATAATATACCTATAAAATATTAACATTAAAATTCTATTTCGCTATAATTGTAAAATAATATTATAATTAAACACACTCGTAGCCCGTAGGGCATTCGCTCAAATAAATAGGTCGTTCTTGGAATTACCAATTCATTTCGTTCCCAGTAGTAAAAATAATTTAAAATCATTTTCAATTGTGAAGTCTCTATATTTTTTATTACTGTGACATAGTGTGCCGTAAGGATTTATAAAGACGGGTACAAAAGGTCCAACGGGGACAATTGGGAGAGCAACGGATCTTCCTATATTTTTATACAAGTCCTACAGATATCTGACAATCAGCTTTCACTTATCATCGGATGACCTGACAGCTCGCGTAAAAAAAAAATAAAAGATCAAGTGCGATTCTGACTCGCACACAGGGTTTCGTGGCTATAACTAGTTGTGAAGTTTGCCGAACTTACATTAGTGGATTTGTATGAAATAAAATACAAACATATTGTAATTTAGGGGTGTTTTTTCTGTGGTATAATTTTGAATTGCTTGGTCAAATTAGATGTCCTTAGCCCTTTAGATTTCCCTGACGAGCAGACGGACGGGCAAATTGATATAAGGGTTCCGTTTTTATGAGGTAAGGGACCCCATCACAAAACAGACCGTAGATAAAGTTGCAGACCGTGTAACGGGGAGCATCAATCACCTCCTGCTGCTGACAGATGCGACAGCCGCCACAGATTATACAATACGGCGCATGTCGACCGTCATCTTACGGACGTTAATAATACATTAATGTCTATGGTTTTTTTCTATAGCTGCCTAGTACAATTTTTTTTAGCTTATCCTTCCACAGAACGATGGACCTTTTTGGAATTAAATGCAGATCAAAATAACATAATATAGATTACTTTACACCTAAGGTAAAATAGAATATAATCAATTACTATATTGTTGTAATACAACTTATTAAGATTAAGTTTGCTTAATGTTGTGTTTTGAAATCGGTTTATGGAGAATGAAACAATATCTTATTATATCTTTTGATTGCATTGACTTATTGACCATATATTACTGACCATGGAGGAAGGAGGAGGAAAGAGGGCAACGCGGTATAAACTATATGGATGGCTACGGGCATCGGTAGTCATGTAAATGGCTCCGACTGTTCGTTTGTCTCCATATACTGTAAAGAAATATTTAAAAATATAATTCATCTGTGTTTTAAGGGATAGCAGACTGACGACCCTGAATCTTTTTTTTTTTTTTTTTATGATATAGGGGGGCAAACGAGCAGCCGGAGCCATTTTCATGTCTTCCGACGCCCACAAACATCCGCATAGAGGCTATACAGATGCGCTGCCCTCCTTTCTCCTACTACCTCCAGGGGCCACCGGCTACTTACACACCGCACGAAACGCGACAGCACAGCTGTCACTTTACGCCAGTCTCGTGTAAGCGAGAGGTACCTCCCCGGCCGTGCCGGCCCAATTAGACTGCATGCAAGCATGCAGTGTGGCACTACCTCTTACTAAACATTCTTTCACACATGAGGAACAAGTTGTGTGACAGACATAAAACAAAATGAGTCTTCGATTCCGCATCCGTTTGAGATAGGGTGTAGGGAACCCTAAAATCAAACGGTGCCCATTTCGAGCCCACACAATAGGACGAGCTGTTATAAAAACATCGTGATTGTCTTTCGTGACTCTTGTGTGTCACGAGAAGTAATAGTATTAACCTACTGACCGCTATTAGTTCTGTATCGAGTGAGTTTTGTTTATGCAATACCGATACCGATTACAATTAGTGATGTGCCGAGTCAGTTGACTCGAGTACCGACTACTAGAACAGAACTCCGAGCACTCGAGTACCAATTAAAATGGTATTTGGATTGTTAGTGTTTGAAATCACAATTGTAGTATGCATAAGACTATAATAGCTAAATTAACCATGAACTCTCATATCTGCTAGAGCACTCTCTATACATATATAAGGGGATGGAAGGGGACCCCCAGTAGATGTCGGTTCCCCTTATGACCCCAAACCTAGTTTCATTGCCCTATGAGCAGAGTATTCTCGCAAAAATATGATACTCTTAGACTTAACGCCCCGCAGGGTACAGCTAAAAAGAAACATAATATTTAATTGTACAAAACGATTATTCGAATTTTATATAAGAGCTACTTTCAAAGATTGTAGAACAGCTTTTCAAAGCTACGTGCTTTAATTACACATAATTATACAGTAATCCTAGGGTTATGATATGTATGTACTGCGCTCGACAGGTTTCGATCTACGCAAGGCAGTTTAGGAAGATCAAATGGTTATGTCATATGAATATAGAGCGTGGGAGTTTTAGCCGTAAACAGTTAGATGTGTGTAATAGGTAGGAAGTAGTTACTAACACTGCATTAAGAGTAATTTAACTTTCAAGTTAACCGTTGTTTTTAATTGGACACACGAAATAATTGAATAGTTAAACGTTTGTGTCAGCGAAAGTGTTAAAACAAGACATTTTTCGTAGCTTAAGATCATAAATGTAGCTCAAACTTTTTTTTTAATAAGAAACAATGCATAGCTGTACGTACATAGTGATTTCGTCGCTCACACTTTGGCATTGTCTATGGCTGAACCTGTCTAGCAGAGACTGTGGTCGAAAACGGCTTAGAACTTATTATAAAATATTTTATTTTTCTTATTATTACTATTATTATGACATTCTGATCTACCTGATTTTTATTTCACCATGTAGAACTGTTGGCCCGCGAGTGCACTTTGACTGCGTACACAATTAGTGTGCAATATCCTGTCCTGTTGAATTGTCTCTACAGGCCCAACACGCTTTGGTTTAAATATAAAACTATTTTATGAAGCAACTCGACTGAACCCTCGTCGCGTAGTTAACGTATGATTAGCTTGTCATATTAAGTATGCAATAAATAGCTATTGATATAACGATACAGTTCTACTCATGTCCTATTAATATTATAAATGCGAAAGTTTCTATGTTGGTTTGCTTGTTTATTTGTTTGTTTGTTTGTTACTCCTTCACGCAAAAACTGCTAAACCGAGTTTCATGAATTTTGGCACACACATAAATGGTAACTTAGATTAACACAGGATAGTTTTTATACCGAAAAAAATATCAATGGGGTGATTTTCGGGTAAAACCGCGGGGCGCAGCTATTAGGTATAAAAGCGAAAGTTCCTTAGTTTATTACTCTTTCACATAGAATGGCTTCTTAATATATTGATCGCCGGTACAACTGTAAGCCCAGTCTATGTGCGTTGAGCCTGTTTTAATTAGCAATAAATAATATATAATGTTATAACTCGAGACGACATGTGGTTGTTATGTATAACACAGCCGGTGGCCGGCAGTAACCACGTGCGTTGGTATTCCGTTACGATCAGATGTTCCATCGAACGGTTGTCCGAACGGAACGGCTTTTTGTGAGGTTTGATATCAAGAGCGTCCGAGTGATATTCTATTGGTTACTAGCTGTGCTCCCCGGTTTTACCCGCGTATGTTTCGATTCCGCGAAAGTATCGAGATGAAAAATAGACGTTGGCCGATTCTCAGACCTACCAAATAGGCTCACAAAATTTTATGAGAATCAGTTTAGGTTTAGTTTAGGTTTTGTTTCGGAGGAGTGTGGTGACTAACGTTGTGACACGAACACCCCTCACGTTACCTGGCCGCATACGTCACGATTTGGATTTATCTTCCGTAGGTACGCGATGTACTTATAACTCTCGGACGAAAAATCAAATTCATATTTATCACTGTATAAAAAAATATAGCGAAACATGAAAAATCGTAGAACAAATGTTGTAGTAAAATATGCTAGCTATCTATACCTCAGAGCTTGCTTGTGCTTTACAAAGAACCCTGTATCTTATTTAATATTATAATTGCGAAAGTTTGTATGTTTTTTTTGTTTGTTTGTTATTCCTTCACGCAGAAACTGCTGAACCGATTTTCATGAAATTTGGTTCACACATAGAGAGTAACTTGGATTAACACATAGGATAGTTTTTATTCCGAAAAAATGTTCCTGTGGGATGCCATGGGATGATTTTCCACGGGATCGAAATTTACTCGGATGAAACCGCGGGACGCAGCTATTATACTTAAAAACCACCCGCATTCCTAAGAACTACAATACTGTTCTGTAGAATGTCATCTTTCTATGTATTACATCTTGCTGTGTATTGCGCAGGTCCGATGTGCGCGAGCGTCGGTCGCCATGTCGGCGGTGATGAGCACGCTCTCCATGATCAGCGGCGGCCGCCGCGCGCACCGCAAGCTAGCCAGGTGAGGGATATCTTTTTTTTTCTTTTCTGACCCGAAAAGATTAACGAAGATACCGAATTACTTTTAAAGCTCGTCGAGCGAAGAGATTAGGTGTGGGCCGAAAAGGGAATCGACCCCACCATCTCCCTCCTAGATCTGCCGCAGATGGGGGAGAAGCATCTCAATATAAGATTCACAATAGTCAATTTAATTGTTATTATCATGACCGTAGGGATAAGATCCGTCTACTACAATTAAAGGGATCTTACGTAACTAAATTCTTAGGGAAACCCTCATCTGCCTAAGGTTTATCTCAATCAGATGTCAAAAAGAAGTTCTCTCAACTTAAGCCAGCATTCAAGATCGCTATTCTGTGCTTTTTTACATATTTAACACCATTTGAACAGTCATCGGTATGTGATTTATTGTAGTGTAGCAATTGTACTTCACTTGCTACACAACAATAAATCACTATAGAAAAAATTACAGACATTTGTAGCGATGACTATTGACTGACTTGTTCTGTTGCAGCTCCCGCAAGTCCGGGCAGTACTCCGACGTGGGAGAAGACAGGAGCAGGAGCCAGCACGAGCTGGTGAAGCAGCGCTCCTCCTCACTCGTAAGATCATATACATATTATAGACTCTAGCACTATGGCTACACTCGAGTAATCCTTATTCTTTATCCCCCTTATTAATAAACATAGAATAACTCTATCCAAGGAATAACCTTGTAATAAACTGACATCTGTCAAATTCCATAATAAAAAACACAAAAAAAGTATGGAATTTGACAGATGTCAGTTTATTACCAGGTTATTACTTGGATATAGTTATTCCATGTTTATTAATAAGGGGGATAAAGTGCACCGGTAAATAGCTTTATAACACCGAAAAAAAATTGCAGTTTGGCAATTAACACAGAAGGGACAGTCCACGTGATAATACGGCCCTAATTTTCTAACATATTAAGGGCCGGTTGCACAACTTAACACATTTAGGTTATTAAAATGTTAAGCTGTTCGATACTTAGATATGCTATGCTATACTACTAGGTCGGAATGCGACTGTGGTGCTCGAAACCAGGACGTATCCCATTTCTTGTCCTGTCCTCTGTGCCCTACCACCTGTACTCGAGGCGACCTGATTAATGTTTCAGATGCTGGCCTTTCGGTATCAAGCTACTGTATCGGATAAAATTTAATTTTGAATAACTTTTAAATATTATAGTAGAAAAAAAATGGTGACATTGACACGAAACAAAAACATAGTTTAATGGGCACCTGCGCTAAACGGGTAGATATTAAAGTGTCAATTACGTGTCACCTAATTCCTATCTTAATTGTTATGTCACGATCAACCGAAATGTGCACAATTCAATCGTTAGTTGTGACAATCTAGACGCACGATTGATGGACATTATCCCAAATAAGAATTGAACCATCACACTTTCTTATGGTATAGGGAGGCAAACGAGCAGTAGGAGCAATTGTCATGACTACCGACGCCGCATAGACATCTGCATAAAGGTTGTACAGATGCGCTGGCCTCCTTTTTCCTACCACCACTATGGACCATACTCCACTTAATTTATACTTATGTTTTTCACGACACTCATACAAGTTGAAGTTAACATCCAGAGACGTTTTCACAGTTTAATTTTAAATTCCCAAATGGACTATTAAGAACTCAATTGGCAAAAAAAGACAAAATTATTTTTTTAATAAACTAACTAATCATTAGTACATAGTATGAACAAAGACGCTTTCCACCTTCTGTGTGTCTGTTGTGTGTGATTAGGGATTAATGGGGGTTTTTTAATAGATAGAGTGATTTAAGAGGAATGTTTATATGTATATATGTATATTAAATATACGTGGGCGAAGCTGCGGGAAGAAGCTAGTTAAACAATATATTAATAATTATAAGGCCATAACAGGCTGTATAATTCTACCTTCTACGGTCTACGGTCATATCGTTTATGCACAGGGCCGTATTAAGCTAGCGGGGCCTGTAACAAACTCTATATCCAGGCACCCTTCAGCCTGGGGGTTTTGCTATATATAATGAAGGGTTTATTTGCGGATAGCAAAACCCCCGCGCTCCCTTATCCAGCTCTATAATATTAACATTTGAGAATTAAGGTTACATAAACTAAGTACATATTATGCAGGGCTCTAAGCGCAGGGGCCGTAGTAATCGCTACTTTTCTACGTGGCTAATCCGGTACTGTACATGATTGGCAACACCGGCGCTACACCCACGCCGCCGCCCTGCGCCTATTGTTCCTATTATAATTATCTGTGTCAAGTGCGCGCGCAAATTAAACGTCCTAAAGTAGGTACGAGGGAAATGATTAGTGGAGGTTGGTGCTACCGTATAAAACCGATATGCTCAGTTGTACTTTAAACTAAATAGATTTTGAATACCGAAACCTGTATAAATTGATAGCTACACTCCCGTTCGTATGTAACATTCGTGTAAACTTAAAAAAACATGAATTATAAGTTCTTATAACGTATTGCGATACCTTATAACATAAAATTTATCATGAGGTGTACCTAAGTACTTCTAATCTATTCTATTGCAACGTATAAAACGGTAAAGCAAAGAAATGACAATCCCGTCTCGCCAATATCCAAGAATTCGCGACATGCCACAGACAATTTATAGTTTCCCCGTCCCCGAGGGAACTTTTGCTGGAAAAACTCGACCGTTCCACTAATTACCTTGCGGGAATTGGAAACGTCTCATTAAAGAACTCTGGTATTGCGAAGTTCTAGAGACCGTTTGATGAAAGTCTGATAAAATGAGAGATTAGTTTCGCCCCTTCTCTTGTGACGCTAGGTGTGTCAGCTCTGGGGTTTATTTCTTAAAATGGAAATGATTCATATGTGATAATTATGAGACGTAAGTTTGGTAAAGCGTACACAGCGTTAATGTTTTGCACGATTACTATACGATTACTCTACATATTCTCACATCATACCGCTTGTTTTGAACAAGGTTGCTTTAGTAAATTCCTGTGACAATTTCGCGTGATACTCTTTTGCACGCCGTCAGCATTGTGTGAACACAACTTAATCTTAAAGGCCTGCAACGCTACTGCAGAAACCCTGCAGATGTCTGTGGGCGTCTAAAATCACCATCATCTCGGTGACCGGCTGCTCTTTTGCCCCCTGTACTATAAAAAAACAATCAAAGGACGTTGATAGATTTTATCAATTTTCCAATGTTTAACAAATTAACTGACTTTAAAAAGTTATATTGCCGTGAGTTTTTTAATATATTCATCAACCGTTTTAGTAATAATATAAATATTTTGTAGTGAATAGTATATTATGTTACAAGATCCGAGTTGTCTCGCATACCTCTGCTAATAATGGCCGCCGCACGTGCGTCCCGTCGGAGGCAATTTCACCGAGATTATGTTTATACTGATCTTTAGTAAGTAGGTATGAAAATAAAAGGAATTGATGAGTTACGAAGGGTTTTAAAACTCACGAGTTTCCACTATCGTTACTTGAACACTGAGTTTATTTCCTTTTATTGCATTATCAGCGTCGCATTGCAGCTCTCTCTTTTTTTTTTAATTTGAAATTTGTTTATTCAGTCTTAAATCTTAACCTACTACCTAGCCTCACAAAACTGCTTACGCAGTTTGTCTGTGCGATCTTCAGTCTCAAGTTCTACATTTATATTTATGTAGGCTTTAGTATAGCTATAGGATACTATTACCTACTATAGATATTTATTAATGTGATAAAGTCACAGCTGCGATGTTTTTTCGTCCACAAATGCCTCCGCTTTTGAGAGTGCCTGTTAAGTATTTCCTGCATCCTTTGCTATCTATGTTTGATATGTTCTAAATTCTAATTTTTATTG
>LUGF01045410.1:136973-152423 GCA_001625245.1 Calycopis cecrops
CATCCCCGTGCCTCGGAGAGCACGTTAAGCCGTAGGTCCTGCGCCTGATTTCTCACCGGTCGTGCCGGATTGCCGTCCCTTCAGAATATGAGAGTGAGGGAATAGAGAGTGCAACTTGTGTCTGCGCGCACACTTGTGCACTATAATATGTCCTGCGCATCTGGCTCGTCTCTATAGAGACGGCCGCGCTAGCCGAAATCGGCTAGGACGATATTATTATTATCAGTTTTCCAATGTTTAACAAATTAACTGACTTTAAAAAGTTATATTGCCGTGAGTTTTTTAATATATTCATCAACCGTTTTAGTAATTATATAAATATTATGACTGTAGTTAATAGTGTATGTTACGAGATCCGAGTTGTCTCGCATACCTCTGCTAATAATGGCCGCCTCACGTGCGCCCCGTCGGAGGCAATTTCACCGAGATTATGTTTATACTGATCATTAGTAAGTAGGTATGAAAATAAAATGAATTGATGAGTTACGAAGGGAACTCACGAGTTTCCACTATCATTACTTGAACACTGAGTTTATTTACCTTTATTGCATTATCAGCGTCGCATTGCAGCTCTCTTTTTTTTATTTTTTTTATTTGACATTTGTTTATTCAGTCTTAAAACTTAATCTACTACATAGCCTCACAAAACTGCTTACGCAGTTTGTCTGCGAGATCTTCAGTCTTAAGTTCTACATTTATATTTATGTAGGCTTTAGTATAGCTATACGATACTATTACTATTACTATAGATATTTAATAATGTGATAAAGTCACAGCTGCGATGTTTTTTCGTCCACAAATGCCTCCGCTTTTGAGAGTGCCTGTTAAGTATTTCCTGCATCCTTTGCTATCTGTTTGATATGTTCTAAATTCTAACTATTATTGAGGACATGCATCTACTATTGTAAAGCAGAGAGAATATAAAAGTAAAACACGGTCTCTATTTGTGTCTGAAAGTAATGTAGAAAATATGAGTTTTCTCAAAATCGATTAAGTATGAAAAATCGATATCTGGTTGATGAGAGTGTGGCTACAGCTACATACAATGTATCAGTGGATATCCGAGTCCTGTACCTGGTGGTAATTCGATTTGTTTGTTGCAGCAAGCCCTGGAGACTGGCGGGGTCGTCAACCTCGATAGCCTGGAGGCGAAGGTCAGTTCAGTTTCATACACACACACACACAGGTACACGGGCAGATATGTTCCTTTATTTTACTAGCTGAGCCCTGCAGTATCACTTACATAAAGTCTATTCTAAGGAGAAGCTTAATTTTATCGACATAAAAGTAATTTTATATTATTCCTTATTGTAATCTCTTTTTGTGCCAAATTTCATTCAAATTGTTAAAATAATCTACACTTTTTTGACTGATCAATATAATTTTGAAAAATAACATTCAAACAAAACTTGGCACCGACTTCAAATAACATTTAAAGTCGAGACAAAGAAGACAAAGATTGATTAAATTAGCTCTATAAGTACCACATAGGCTGTTGCAGTTGGCACCGACTTCCAGAATATGTCATGTCACTCATTTACATAAAAGATACTTAAGAACAACATAGTGATAGCTCTTTATTGGACTAATAAATGCCAAGACGATTATTTCTGAGATTTATCTCCCCTTTTTTGAAAGAGCACACAAAAACAACTGAACTTTGATGCGTTTAAACATATAAACAGTAATTAAGGGGCGTGTGAGATAGACGCGGCAATTAGTCAGAGAGATAACATCTGCGGAAAGGCAGATCTTTTGTTAACGGCTGGGTCTGCGAGACCGCGCGCGAGCCGTGAAAGCGCGATCTAGTTAGACGATTCTAGACTCTGTTTTTTAAATAGTTCTTTTTTATGCAATAAGGGCGTAATCGAGCAGTTTGTGACCTGCTCTTCTCTACCCAAGAAAATAAGATAATGAGAGATCAGAGAAACTGATTTTAAATATTTAGTAAAAAGAATAAGTCCTAGGGAGTCATACTCCTTATTATTCCTCCTTATGATGTTGTTTGGCGCAAATTTGTCCTTTTTGAATTAGCGCTGTTTAAAAAAAATAAAGCCTGCCCGCGACGTCCGTGTCACAAAATAAATACCTTTTTATTTTGTGTCCATTTATACTAGTCCGATTTGCGTCAGTTTTGATTGACACGAGCAGTGTTTATATGGAGATACTACTAGATACTGTAACTAATTAGGAAACACCATATACGTGTGCTTATAAATGACTTGTCTCCGGGAGTCGTGTTACACTGTTGACCGCTGTATATGGACTGCGTACGCGGTTGCGGACAATTTGTATTTGGAAAAGCAAGAGGTACCTAATGCCATTGCTACACTGGAACCGAAATGGTGCTTAGGATAGAACCTACTTCTCCAATATGATACTGCCTTATAATGACAGCTGTATTATGGTCGCCGCACACTTATAAACTCGGAAAGGGATCGTAAACGCCTCGCCTAGAAAAGCGAAGACGATACTATTACGTTACGTTTCCCATTAATGTGCGTTGCAGTATGAAGTTTCATACAAAGAACACTGACTGGATCGAGGTGAGATGGTTACGATCCCTTTTGGAGTTGATAAGTGTGCTGCTACCATTATCACGTTGAATGAGGTGTTTAAGTTTCATTGGGGCAAGGAGGGCACATGCAAGTTGTCACCTAACACCATCAGATTGACCCGTCCATTTAATTCAATTCAAAGTCAATTTGTTAATGCAACATGCAAGTTGTCACCTAACACCATCAGATTGACCCGTCCATTTAATTCAATTCAAAGTCAATTTGTTAATAATGAAATATTAGGTAACTCTCACGCCGAACCCAAAGGAGCCACCTTTATTCCACAAGACAGTCACCTTCATGTAGGTACCCATGTTCTTTTTAAAAAACATAAATCAGACATCAAAATTTCGTTAAATAGTGCGTTTAAACGCTCTATTTCACTAACTGGATCGATGATAGTCTAGGTTAAACTACAAAGAATGACTTAGATTGTCTTAGCTTGATACAGCCTGCCTATTACTCTCCTCGCTGCCCATCTATCAGCCAGATCTGAATCAAATAAAGCAATAAATAAGCCCGTCAGATGCGGCCCGCGCTCTCACCGCTCTTGTGTGTGCTCGTGTGAAGTGCGGGTAGACGAACAATCGCTGGGAGCGGACTCCCGCGCGCTTCCTTGATACACCCGATACCTGCTCAATTAGATCGTAGATAACAAATTACGCATAACTGACTTATCAAGTATTTTATAAGACAATAGCTGTCCCGTGCCCACGTTCTCCGTTCAGCATAAGTTAGGAAAATTATGTATATTTCATAGTATTGAAAGCTTGGTGTGCTGAGTAGGGCGAAGGCATACTTCACGCCGGCCCACCGTATGAAACTATATACAGCCCAGGTTAGACCCCACATGGAGTACTGTTGTCATCTCTGGGCAGGCGCACCTCAATACCAGCTTATACCATTTGACGTCGCGCAACTCGAATCGTCGACGACCAAGTTCTTTCCAGCAAGCTCGATACACTTGCCATACGGAGAGATGTTAGTTCGCTGTGCATCTTTTACCGTATTTTCTATGGGGAGTGTTCCGAGGAATTGTTCGGACTAATACCTGCAGCTGAATTTCACTATCGAACTTCGCGTCAAAATTCAATTTTCCACCGGCACCATCTAGATGTTCCGAAGTCCACCACTGTGCGCTTTAAACGCAACTTCATCCCGCGCACTACTTCTTTGTGGAATCAGCTGCCGCCCTCGATATTTCCGGACCAATATGAGTTAGGGATCTTCAAGAAAAGAGCCTACTCTCATCTTAAAGGCCGGTGTGGCGAACTTAGCACGATGATGATGATGATTGACGCCACTATAATATTTTAACTTGGACCAGCTCCTTAGATCGTCGCACAAAAGAATCGTGCACTTTTGCACGATGACGTATGCCGGAGTTGTGCGAATCGACGCTCGCGCCGCATTGACCGAGACTCGCTTCTGACTACTCAAACTGACCGCGCGCTTTAGTTTTGTATAATTATCGCTTGCCATTTCGTTGTAATATTCTTTAATTAAATTTCATATTTCATCATATTTAGTAATCATTTATCATCCATAATCATTCATTAAGTAAAATCATTATTAGTATTGAAGTTAACTTGACTTTTACGTGAGTGACAACTGCGAGTATGTGAGGTGGTTTTCAAGGATAGCTGAACACGTTCATCCAGACGTTCCTGACATCCACATCCAGCTACCACCCCACACCGGCAACGCAACTGCAAAACCCCTGGTGTTGCAGATGTCTGTGGGCGTCGGAAAACACCATCATCTCGGTGACCCGACTGCTCGTTTGCCCCCTGTACTATAAAAAAAAAAGTATATCAGGAGAAATACTATAAATACATATCTTTTTCACAATTGAAATAAAAGTATTTAACTTGATTTCTCTGTCAATCGAAATGAAAGTTTATTGTAAAGCTGTTATTTCCCTTAAACGACCCTGCTGGATCATCCTCAGAAATACATTGTTTGTAGAATTTCTCAAAATCATGTCTTACGTCTTCAAATAATTCCTATTCAAAATTTAAAAGTGACAAACTGACAACCCTAAACAAAACGATGCGTCCTCCATCACTCGATCTTCCCTGTGTCCTCCCAATTCTCCCACATATGCTGCGATAGTATCTCCATTATGTCCTCCTCCTCGCGGCCTTTTTACTGCACGCCATCAGTTGCGATGTCCCGCTGTGTGTGTGGCCTCACAAATTTTCAGATCTATTGTGGTGAGGATTTGATCTATCCGGCACATCGCAATCAGTATCTATATTCGAATAGTATCTCCTAGTTCTATTCTTCAGTGATAATAGCCTGATTCCTAGATAGAGATACGACTTATGACTTAACACACGGTTTCCTACTGATATTAAAAATGCGAGTTTGTATATTTGTTTGTTTGTTACTCCTTTACGCAAAAACTGCTGAACCGATTTTCATGAAATTTGGCACACACGTAGAGGGTAACCTGGATTAATACATAGGATACTTTTTATCCCGAAAAATGTTCCTATGGGATACCATGGGATGATTTCCTATTTTCAATGGGATCGAAATTTACGCGGGTTAAACCGTGGGGCGCAGCTAGTGAAATATAAATGTGCATTAAAATCATGTGAAACAATAACCGGTCGAGCGTAATACTATATTAATACTTAGGTATGCAATTTATATTTATAATAAACTAGCTGCGCCCCGCGGTTTCACCCGCGTAACTTTCGATCCCGTGGGAATATCGGGATGAAAAATAGATGTTGGCCGATTCTCGGACCTACTCAATATGCTCACAAAATTTCATGAGAGTCGGTCAAGCCGTTTCGGAGGAGTATGGCAACGAAAACTGTGACACGAGAATTTTATATATTAGATGTATATTTGCCACAGTCCTTAAAGAAATTATTATTATAATGCTTTATATTGCAAATATTCTGCCGAGAATGAACAAACCTGCGTTGATGATCTTAGATAACACGCCTCGCCTTATTTCGAAGAAGAGTCCGCAAAGATGTATAACGGTAGAATTTAGTTTAATAATAGTAGGTATATAATATAATTATATTTACGAGTATATTTGATCATATAAAAAATAGAGCCAAAAAGATAAATATCATCTGCCAGCATTTAACTAATAGCCCCTAATTTCTCGTCATTTCCAATTGCATTTTAACGGGTTTTAATGAAACAGTTAGCCATAAGCCACTTACCAATATATATTTTAGATAAAACCCCGCCGATATACCTCATCTCAGCTCGTGACGTAACCCTCTAATTTCTCGCTCGTTAGTCCAAAACGCTGACGTCGATACTTATGGACTGCTGATACATGCCGCCGTTTGAACAGACATCAGCAACACAAGAAAGCCATCTACACGCTAGTTTGCTAAGGGTCAATTCACATTAAAAGCGCGGCGAAGGGCAGCGAAGCGGAGCGCACTTTCAGTGTCATATGAATTTAAACTTTCTTTTCATTACTATAGTACTTATTATCGAATTCTCGCGACTTCCGCGCGGATTCCAACGACTGCTCGAGCATTCGCGGTAATCCGCGCGTCTCGTTCGAGTTTCTCATGTGATAATAAGTATTATTGTAGGTAATTATTATAAAGTTGAATTTCATATGACACATAAACTGCGCTCCGCTTCGCTATGCCCTTCGCCGCGCTTTTGGTGTAAATTGACCCTAATGGGGTATGCAGAAAGTACAGAGTGATACCTATCACGGTGTCACACTTTTCTGTTGCTTCATCTGCATCGTAACTCTCTTACATACAAACATGCTTCCTAAGTTTTGACGTCACCTTCGAACAGCACCCGCTAACTCGCACAGTACGTTGATTTTGGTCGTTACCGATACAAACGAAAATCATCATTACCGTTATAACTAATAGGCTAAATACACATCATCATCATCATCATCATTTCATCTTCGTCCAAAACTTGCCCAATTGCAAGCCACTGAGCTCGATCTTCGGCTCTAGCGTATTCCACTTTTTATAGGTTTCTAATAAGTCAATGCTCTAAAATGATCCAGCCCGGCAACTTTCAATAGCATACTTTCGTCGATATGTAAGGACCCTTATGTCCCGCAAGAAGCTTTATTTTTGAAACCCTACTACATGTATCCATATCTAGTATATATCAGTGGCCGAAATTCAAACTGGTTGGAGTTAATACGAAGCCTGAGATAACCTACCATTCTAACTGTACCGTATAAATTATACTGACAACAAGCGATGCGTTTCGACTGTTTACTGCTGTTCCATTGCTGCCCCATCTAATGACGTCACGTTGTTTTTTTTTTTCGAAACGAAAACTACTGAGTGTGGGTTTGAAGCTTTACCTTTTGGCCTTGTATCCGACTACCAGTGTGCCCCCATATACAGTAATAAAATATACATATTTATACAATACCAAAGTATACATTGGCGCAGTTAGCAAGAGGTAGTGCCACGCTACTTGCATGCATATGCAGTCAAATTAGGCTGGCACGGGGAGGTACCTCCAGCTTACCCGATACAGATGTAAAGTGACAGCGGTGATGTCGCGTTAATTTTATTTAATTTAAAGTCAAAATTTAGTATAAAATTATTATCATTATCAACGATTTCTATGCTATGGAAAAAGAAAATCATCCCATGGCATCCCATAGGCACATTTTTTCGGGATAAAAACTATCCTGTGTGTGTGCCATATCATGAAAATCGGTTCAACAGTTTTTGCGTGAAGGAGAAACAAACAAACAAACATACAAACTGTCACATTTGTAATATTAGTAAAATGTACCGCCAGAGATTGATTTGTGTGTGCAGCATTTGAACTGTCTTTAAATTATTGTGTTTCATATTATAAGATACAAATATGTAGACAATTAATTGATAACAATTATTGTTATTTCCACAAAATTCTATTAATTCATCTTTATAGACTGCATTCACAGGTTTCTGTTAGAGTTCCAGTTAGCTTATCAGGAACTTAAGCGGCAATTAACTACAAGGGGTTTCACAGGTTCCGCTTAAAAGTAATTAATAGATACGAAGTATTTATGTGGTAGTTAACAGTTAAGTATCGACTAACTAGTCGACACTTTAATAACCGGCGAATATTAAATAACAGCTGACCACTGCGACTAACTCACCGGACTTCGACCTCCCTCATTAAAAAGATATTAGCATATTTAATATGTTATAGGTATATGTTAATAACATTGATCGTCATATTTTTATTGTGATAAATAAATACTGTTTCTAAAGCTTAAGTTCTTGTAATTACCAGAAAAGACAATTCTAGGTTAGAGTTCCACTGCTGAGAACACTATTTATTCTATTGTGATTTATCAATTATCACAAAGTTTCACCCACGTAAATCTATCCCAAGGGGTTATTCACTTATTTATGTACATGGAGGGTAATCGAGCACTCTTCTAGAGTCTTCTAGAGAATACCGGCGCCCATAAATATCCACAGAGTTGATGTAATCAATTTTTAAACTAATACTAGCTATACTTCGTAGTTTCACCCGCCTAAGTTTCTATCCCGTAGAAATATCGAGATGAAAAATAGATGTTGGTCGATTCTCAGACCTGCCCGATATACACACAAAACTTCATGTGAATTGGTCGCACCGTATCGGAGGAGTATAGTAACTAACATTGGGACAGGAGATTTTTTTATATAGATTTAAGATGGTAACCGCACACTTATCAACTCGTAAACGGATCGGCACCGTATCGCCTTCGTTTTTCGATGCAAGGCGATTACGTTTCGGTTCCCATTAGGGTGCGTTGCAGTATGGAGTTTCATACAAAGAATAATGATATCCTCGCGGTGATATGGTTACGATCCCTTTCCGAGTTGATAAGTGTGCGATAACCATCAACGTCCGATGGTCCATAATGACAGTGTCAAGTGATGAGGTTCCGACTGCTCCTTTACCCCCCACGCTATAAAAATACTTCTTTCATTAGCAGTCGTTTCGCATCGAATTCATCGCGATTGCAGTGGCACGTACAAAATAGTCGTTAGTCATGTGTTTTCCCACAAAATTATAATTTTTTTGTTAAGGTTCATTCTCAGGGCAATCACGGCTCTTACTGTTGATATCGCTGGTTCTTTCTTGTGTTAAACCGTTATAAATTTTGCAAGGGAATTTTCCCTAGCACTCTTTATGATGGTGGGATTTTAACCACCTGGTATTCATGGTAAAAAGGAACAAAATCCAGTATTGTGGGCCCATGCCGCAAACTCTACCATAGAGTTCGATACTCGAGGCAAGAAGCTGAGGACACTTATAATTAATCATCCGAAAAAATCATAAAAATGAATGTTTGTCTGTGAGTCCTTAATAGAATCGTAAACTATGGATTTGATCATGTGATAATCTTTAGCAAAGTTGTTGTGCATGAGCCCGCGAAGGTTTTTGTGTACGACTAATTTTCGATGATGGCGCCACTGTCATTGCAACGTACCTATCAATAAATGACTCAAAATAAATATAATGTTTGTGATATTTCCTTCAAATTAATTGTATTTGGTGGCGTAGCAACTCGCGCAGGGTACAGTTAGTTAGTATGGTATTATTTTCCAGTCTCTAGTCCGGATAGTCAAATATCTCGTAATTATTTTAATGAAATAATTGCGCTCCACGAGGAGCCTCATTAACTTTTATTTCAAACGAGCCAGGCTTGCGTCAAGTTTTCTTATCTTCACCATCTGGCAGCGCTTTCTACAATTTGTGATGTTTGCTTTATAAAATGTATATTATATTACATTACGTCTATTAATTATGTATATCATTATACTTATTTGAAATGCTTTGTTTTGTATAGAACATATTTTGTAGCCGGCATCATATCGATTAGACCTGGTATTTGCCGCTAAGGTTTGGCTGGATCTAGTTTTACCCGAAAACAATCGGCTAATTCTAGATTATATCCTAGACATAGGGCGACACCTAGTTCTAACCGGCTAAAACTTGACGTAGCCGCACTTCGGGTTTTCGCCGTAACATATATGTACTATAAGACGACACGTGCTCTCTTCGTTAGTCGTCTTGAATAAATGGTATCCCATGGTTGAGAGATTTATTTTACTAGGATGAAACCGCAGGGCATTGCTAGTAATAAAATATAGTCTATGTTACACCTATATAGTATAGATATCTGTCAGTGAGAGTGTAATAACGGATAACTATTTCCGAGGACAAACAAACAGAGAAACTGTACCTCTATAGATTCATCCATCACAACGATTCAAAAGTTGTTTCGCTTCTTTATGAGTTATGATATCCTGGTCTCGCACCAGACGACGGTGACCCCAAGTCTGAGTAAGCGCGCGGCGGTGTGGAACCAAGCGTGTGCGCAGGAAGCCGCTTATCGACGACTCTCTGAGCCCACCTGTACAATATAATAATTGGACAACAGTATGATTACGTGTAGTCTATACCACCGTCATCCTTTTATAAGCGATAAAGGAAGTGGCTGTTGAAGGTTTGTTTCGCTGAGGAACAAAGCAATAAGTATTGACAGCTTGTATCATTCTTTAGTTATAATAATGTCGATTTTTCTACTAACTTCGTGTTTAACAAAACGAACAACGATAGATGTGGTGCGCTGTATTTCTCTCTGTTCACGTCTGACTGTCCCCGTAAAGGAAAATGAGAAAAAGAAAACAGAAAAGTGCAGTTATAACATATATTGGCGTCCAGCGCACACTTGTACGTTATAATATATCCTGACCATAGCCAGTGTCCCAAACTGTCAACCCCGAAGACGTGGGATGACAGATTTGAAAGAGCTGAATTTTCTTATTTCGGTTCTCAAAAGCTTTATATTACTTGCTGTGCCCCGCTTTTCACCCGCGTTTAATTTCTAAGAATTCTCCATATAAACTTCAACACCCTATTTCACCTCCTTAGGGGTTGAATTTCTAAAAATCCTGCCTGCAAAATCTGCGTACGTCATAACATCTACCAACATGCCAAATTTCAGCCCGATCCGTCTAGTGGTTTGGGTAGTGCTTTGATAGATGACTATGACCTTTGAGTTTTATATATATGGATATATATATATATATATATACTTATGCCATAAATAACTACTTGATATAGTTAGTTTAAGCCCGTGTAAACGTCCCTCGGCGAGAGGAGGCCCGGGCGAGGTCAAGGAACCAGTCCGCGACGGACTTCGGAGTGCTCGTATCAAAACACGTGGGCGGTTGGAGCCCGTGATCCGTGACCGCGGACTTGTAGAGCTGCACGTACAGGTGCCAGAACTATGGAAATTAGAACACCATGTGTAGTTTTTGATAAACTTAAAATATCTTGAAAATAATAATAAGGCGTATATATCTATCTATACATATATTAAAGCTAGAGGGTCGATAGTCAGTACATACAAGATATTCACAACATTTTAAAATCTTGTCTGTTTGTTTGAGCGCGCATTACGCAAAAACTGCTGAACGAATTTTGTTACAAATTTTACCAATCTGTCAAGAAAAATCGTAGGCTATGAAAATTCAACCCCTAAAAGGAGGAGAATACTTAGCGGGCAGTGCCTGGACGTAGCTAAAAGATAAATATTTTTTTTGTGTGTAGTAGGATTTAAGAATGGTTTACAATGACAAATCAGAAAATCGTATATACAATATAAAAAATTTCGTCAAAATCGGTCGTCGCTTAGGAGGAGATCGAAATCGCTTCGGAATTTCCTAGGAAATGTCTACAATTCCTAGATTTCATAATAATCCGGTAATATATACAAAACTAATATCATCTCGACGTGAGATACGCCAAATAGTACCGTGCCCACATCGGGCATCATCTCTGATCTATAACTCTATGGAGCTATATCACTCTTAAGTCATTCCAACGACTATCATTAATTCCACTATGTGTTTCCCCGTCGACAAACAACATACAAAATATCAAACAGTCCACGCACAATGATCAACATCAGCTGGAAAACGTCCACTAAGGACATACATCCTCCAGAGTGCGCCACAAGTCACGGTCACAACTATAATTATTAGAAACATCACTGACGCATATTCTGCAACAATCAAATACATGTTGAAAATCAATTACAATGATTGAATATGTAATTGATTACACATCTGCCCGTACGTCCGTCTGCGTCTGACCGCTGCTTCAGCAAGAGCCTAGTTTATTACCTGTACGTCCTGGATGAAACAGGCTGTTATGCAATGATGCTACTGAATTTGATTTCAGCGGGTTTCACACTGGATGCGTTTGCACGATTCGATTTTAAGTCCAAAAGTAAAAGGGTTTAACGCATTTATATTAAAATGTATAATTAAAAGTGAAAACTGACGCTCATAGATATATGTACAACTAAAAATGTGAACTTGTGTTGTTTTTACAATTAAATCATAATTCAAAACGCTAGAAGCCCCCATTTTACAATTTATATCGAGCATAAACCTGTAAAATTGGGCTGCTAAAATTACACGTTTTCGTAAACGTTGAGTATTTCTGAAAGCAGCCGATTCAGACAGTACAGTCTATTTTCAGAATTTACCTTCATACCTACTAGTTAGTAGTAGTTAATAGTTGTGCAGATGTCTTTAGATGTTACTGTAAATTTTCATCATGCATTACTGTACCTTTATGTTCTATCTATATGATAGTATGCAACTAATATTGACTCTTTATGTGTAAGAAATCCTTGATTGAAAGTATTGTATTCAGCAGTGAATGGCTGCAATTTATTTGCACTCTTATTTCGTAGTGAACCACGTAGTAGCGTAAGTAATAGTTATTTTAAACAATTTCGTCAACCGACGGCCGCGCTCTCCACTGATCCGTGAAGGACGCCGGTGTAGTGTTGCTGCGATAACGCCGGTGTCGGTGTGAAGATATGCGATCTGTTTCATAAGGACGAGAACAATACCAAACTGTTCGCAAGACTGTTGCGTTGGAGTGTTTGTAACGAATTTTGTCACTTCGTAAACCGATACGGTGAGGATGAAATGTTACCAAATACGAAATCTGTACAATGTACTTCAATGTGTATCAAGTTCTAGAGTTATTTCATTGTAAGACTTAGTCTACTGAGCCTCACAATCACGAGGAAATCCATGATGTGGAATTAATTACGTTTAGTACAAACATACGTCATAAATTATAATTTGATTCCACAATAACTAAAATTCTACAAAAAATATTACTCATTCGCGAGGTATTATAGAAGTAGGTTAGAACATAAAAAAATCTGATTATAAAACTGGTCGTAAAATGAAAGTGAACACCGTATAAGTGCATCAGACATATTGCTATATACAATGGACCTGCTGGTCGACCTCAGCTGACCAATATGGGTGTATACCCCATAGATACCTAGTGGTCTAGTAGTCAGCATGTTCAATGTTCGTGAGGTGCTGGGTGCGAGTCGGTCAGACCTGAAAGTATAGAATAGAATAGAATAGAATAGAATAGAATAGAATAGAATATACTTTATTTAGGTCTTTAGTAATTACACTGCTATACAATATCACAACTTAAAACTATAACATAAAAGAAAAACAATACAAACTTAAAATAACGAAACAAAAAAAAAAATAAAAGATAAAAAATTAAGTAAAACAAAAATACAAGACAGGCGAAATTATAACACGGGATAATGCACAACAGTGTAGTATTTTTACAAGTAGTATTTTTCTGTTAACTGCCGGCCCATCGGAATGCGGGAGTAGGGGAATATCGTGTGCTACCTGCACATACTGGGCACTATTTTATCCCACGCAGTTGGCTAATGGTCTAAAGTCTATTAGATGGCAATTGGCACCTCTACTCTGACAAAATTGGACTAGGATGACATAAAGTTTAAGTAGAGGTATCATTTAAAAAAATAAAAATAAAAGGGAAGTCGTTAAAATTATCTCCCACGGAAAGGAAATCGCGAGCACAGCCAGTTTAAATATAAACCATAAAGTTTAATAGCTATACTTTCACTGAGTGCGACTGCAGCGTGGAAGTGATCTGATCTCTGCAAGTGGATGCGCGCAATTACACCCCGCCATTAAACCATTTATCACGCCGGCCGGCGGTGACAAGGAACAGCCTGCGTACAGCCTCGCGACATGCAGTCGCGTCTTGTCGCCTGTCACGCCACTACTTGTCTTTGAAGGTTCCGTACAAAGGTGATAAAAACTGGCTGTTTCTGTCTATCATCAGACTGTTATGCAAGATCAAAAATTGCATTGAGTAACTGTATTGAAACTTCCTTTGAAAAAAATCCTTGCTATTACAAAATATACAAGGTTGATAAAACCGAGAGGCGTTAAATGAATCTACATATTTAATATATTTACATTTACATTTTCAGGCTATACAACAAAAATCAGATCAATCAGAGCAATAGTTTAGCCTCAGGATTTTTTTTAAAGTTTTTTCTCACCTTTTCCACGATTTTATCTAACCGCGAGATCAACTGACTAAGTTTCATTACACCGTGCGACGTTACCGCTCGCTGTGTAGGTACAAATGCGACGTCGTGCGTCGCCGATTCCTTACCCAGGTCACGACAGGTCAGTCCAGAGGATTTTTACATTTTTTCTTAATTATAAACTATTTAACTTCTTTGAAAAAACTATTTTCAAATACTTCATTTTTTAATAGTTTCAGATTATCATTACGTGGTTTCATTTAGTGCCACTCGCTTTTATCAGCGTTGTATAATATTTGTAATTTTATTATCAAACTGAGCCTAACCCAGAGATTCTACAAAAAACTATACGTTTATGTCAAGCCACCACCATGGTGTATTTCTGCCGAATTCCTTAATTTGGGTATCTGCCTCATGATATCTTGCTCACGTGGGACCAAAATAAAGTGACAACAAAATTTTCTTTTCGTCTTAAATTTTTAATGGGTCTGTAAAACAATTACTTATGTCTATGAGTGTAAAAAAATAAAAACTATCGATAGAATTGATAACTTAAAACTATCTAGTAACGACAACCTATATTTAGTAGCACACACTTGTCGCTACGAGTCACCGTAGCTCCACATTCTTGTACTTGTATGTTGCCCTTAACGTCGCTAAAAAGTTTTCACCTAACTCAAGTGGCGCGACGCCTGTAGGTGGCGGTGTTAATTTATCAATGCGTGCAATATATCATAGGACGAGTGCGGTTAACAAGCGTGGACGCGCCGGGTGCTGATCAATTATGTGATCAAACAACGTGTTCATTATGTGTACTATATACGCGCTTAAGTGATCGCTCTCAACTGGCATTTATAATGCATTGGTTAATATCTCTCTACCTATAAGGTTAGCAGCTGTAAGATGTGAAGTGCGTTCTAAAAATTACTGCTAATACTGCTCGAAACTCGGAGCTGTCATCTTCATATTGCGGCTAGAAATTTGAAAAGGGATCTGTACTAATAGTAAATTTCGGAACGCAGTCATATACATTGATGATTGAAAATGTTTTAATAATTCAATTGACTAAGTTAAAGATCTTCTACGTAAATCTTTAGACGGCGTTACCGGACTTTACTTAACCTTTGGGGGTGTTCTAAGGTGTACTATGAATTTAAGGTACGGCGCTCAAACAAACGGCTATAGCTTATCGCGATTACTGGCCGTATAAAACGGAACTGCGTGCTTCCTCTTGACACTCGAATCTATTTAAATTTAGAAATGGGATCGAGAAGTTGTCAATCGTATGCTAGTGGTGTGTCAATCGTGCGCTAGTGGTACGTCAATCGTAAGCTAGTGGTACGTTCAAGAGTTTTTGACGACTTCTCGATCCCAATTCTAAATTTCAAATAGGATCGAGTGTCAAAAGTAGACTAGCAGATTTGACAGTAACAGTAGTGAGTGCATTTCGGAACATAACTAACTGTTGTGTACCTACAGATGGCGAGTATCGAGGTGTCGCTG
>LUGF01045410.1:168164-181063 GCA_001625245.1 Calycopis cecrops
GGGTGCTGGTGGACTGGGCCGACCATCCCGCCGTGAGGGCGGGCGACAGGTCAGTTAGATTTAAGACACGCGTGTTTTTTGGTTTCGAGAAATCCTTTACCCGCTGTCATCAGTCCGGGATGGGACCCTATGGATGTGTGGGCTACTATATACCCACCAGCATTACGCAGCTGTCACAAGCCGCCTACACTTAAGTACCCTGGATCTGCCAGCAATATGACCCTAATAAAAGACTTAGTAATTAGTATTTTTGGTAGACAAAAGAAGAACATGCCTATTTCTTATAGCTTCCATTGCAGATGGGGCCTTTTGATGACTGCCGATGCCCAAAATCATCTTTATCGATATGGAGGTTATGTATTGTCCTATTTCGTTTAATTTCTTCCAATTAGCCACCAGAGCTCTTCCAAACCTCGTGCGGTGTGTCCCGTGGCCCATGGAGGGCAGAGGAGGCAGGAGGCCAACGTGTAACCATGCGGGTGTCTACGACCGTCGATGGTCATGAAAATGGCTCCCACTGCTCGTTTGCCCCCTTATACTATCAAAAAAAATACTATGGGCCTATTGATAGTTCAACGTTGTTCTGCTTATTTTTTGCTCACTCTCGCTGCTCACGCAGGTTGGTGGAGGTGAACGGTGTGGCGACGCTCAGCTGCGGCGGCGAGGAGCTGCGGCGGGCGCTGGCCACCGCCGCCCCGGCGCGCCTGGTGCTGCTGAGGAACAACGCGCCACCGTCTCCCAAGCCGCTCCAGCCTCTCACACAGGTATACAATCTGAAGTTATAGCATGTAAATATATACACAATAACTTTGCTAAAGATCATCATATAATCAAATGCATCGTTTACTAATAAAGGATATTGTCAGATCTTAAATACCTAACTCTTATTTCCAGGGTGAAGCGGCGTCACTCAGGACGGAGCTGGGCTCCCTGCGCGCCGCCGCCGACGACGCGGAGAGAGCCAAGGAGAGCCTGCGAGCGGACAACACGCGGCTCACGCACCGCATCTCCTACCTCGAGGAGCAGGTCGCCGAGCTACTGTCCAGACATACGCAGGTGTGTGACGTCACTCTGGACACAGCTGGGGTCCTGCGCGTCGCCGCTGACGACGCGGAGAGAGCCAAGGAGAGCCTGCGAGCAGTGATACCCTCAACCACAATGACAGCGTTGCTACGCGTTTCTCTCTTCACTCGAGCCTCGCAGCGCGACCGATGTCCATAAACATTCGGATAACAAGAGGGAAACCTAAATAAACATATGAGTTCCCCACCCTCACCCGATCTAACAAATGGATCATAGAAATTCTTAAAAATAGCACGAAACGCCCACCTAGGTGGTAGGCGTTTACACAATACACCTTTAGTAATGTAATTTAGTAAGAAGCTACTTCCTTGTTGTCGGCCTAACATGCTGCAGTAATACTGCTTCTAAAATGATTTGATTTTATATTCACATTTTATTTTATTATTTTCAGCTTCACTCAGTAAGCAGTAACGACAGTTGTATAACCGTCAACAAAACAAAAAGAAACGTGACGAACATCAACATCACCTCGGAGCCGACAAGCAACAAGTCCAGCCCCAAGTCCGAAGTCCAGGTCTTCCAAAAGGGTCCCGACATCACTGCCATAGTCGCCAAACTTCCCGGACTCGACGGGCCGGAGAGCAACCTGCCGGTCATGAGGCCGAGGTCCAACGCATCCGGTGCATCGTCAAAAATGGCGCAGTCGCCTAGGGCGTCTCCACCACCTAATCACAGGTCCCACAGTTTGCACAGCTTGGAGCACAGAACTCGCATGCGACACTCCCTCTCCCACCACTGCATCCACGGATCCGTAGACTACTGCGCAGAAACCGACGCAGCCATACGAATGATCGAAAGAAACCAAAGACACATAGAAAAGCAACGCCTCAAAAGCGAACGATACGGCAGACCCAACACAGAAGAACACTTTAGATCCGACAGCGACTTGGACGTGAGAGACCCTCCGCCAGTCGTGGACAGTCGACGTACCGAAATCAAAAAAGCTGCCGATCGGATAGAGGAAAGTATAAAGAAAACCAACTGGGCGGAGAGGAAGACCCTGTCTATAATAGAACAATTGAAACGCTCGCAGCGTCTTAGGAAATTAAAGAAGAACGAGAGCTCCGAAGACATCCAATTGGAGTCCGACAAGAGTTACGTGTACAACAGAATAGACGGCAAAGTTTTGGAAAACGCGCACAAATCGAGCCGAAGGTCTTCGAAGTTGTATTCCCGAAGCGCCAAGTCATCTGAGATCGAGTCGGAATGTTCTGATTTCCCGAACGGCGACATATACAGCAGCTCACCGAGGCTCGACTACGGATCGGAGAATTGTTCTCGACTGAGTCACTACATGAAAAACGAGGACAGACGCGATGACAAGACCCGCCCCACTCCACCCAGGAAACCTCTGAGATTGTCATTGCACAAAGCGAAGAGCGCGCATTCTTTGATGAACGGCAGCGAGTCGGAGACCCCGAGCAGACCCGCCTCGGAGGCTCAGAACTCGGACGGGTACGAGTGCCACAAGCGACCCATCAAGCGGACGCACGCCAGTGACAAATGGACGAGGGAGAGGATAAGAGACGCGGGCCGGGCGACGCCCAGACCAACTCGGAAGTCGCTCAACGGTCTGAGCACCTGCGAGACCCCCGCGGCAGACGATCTGTACCCGGAGATCACACACATAACGAACAGGAAGAACGGAATTCCAGCCGGCAGATGGTGCTAATATTCTCTATTTATTTCTATCTCATTCTCGACTAGCTATTTAAATCCATTAACGATGGGACATCGCAGATAGCAGTGGCGTAGCCTGGAAATTAGTCGCAAGCAAAATAGCATCAACTAAGGCCTTTTAGAAGTTTTAAGAAGGGCCTATCTACACAACTTCGAACAGGTGGAAAATTACAATAGATGCTTTAATTCTATGGTTGGTCGACATATCGATATCTACCGTATTTAAGACGTTATCGGTTATACTAATCATTAATACTGAACTGAAGAAACTGTAGAATCTTTGAGATTATATATAGCAAAAGGGTGGCAAGTCGGCAAAATCACAAGCGGCAGGCCCCCGGCACGAATTTAACATCATGTTCATTGGATAAGCTACTCTATATTGAATGATAGAAAAGGATAATCAAAGGAATTTTCCACTTGTCTGAAGATAAAAGTCACTGCGCTGCTCCACCGTCGTTGCAGCGTTCGTTGTAAATCCCGGGGCTCGGATATCTTGTACATATAAATATATGAAGCACCCACCGTTAACGCTCACATGTTAATAAATTAATTAAATAAAACTGCTTTTTGTTTTACTTTTTATTATAAAAAAACAATTAATATCTATTTTTACACTAGCAAACTGTAATAATATTATATTGAGGTAGTTATCTCTCTCGCATTTTATGGTAGGCTACGTAAAATAGAGGCTATCCAAACTAATTTTACTACAGTCATCAAGATAGCTGTGATGTAATGTGCTAGATATTAGAGCTTCGTTGAAGGGGTCACCACTCTTGGCAACTCTTCAAGTAATTGTCTTGGCTATTCCACTCTCAGCAAAACGCTATGTCTCAACTGAGTATGGACGTATTGTCTTTTACATTTTTTAAAAGACACAATGCTGGGTATTAATATTTTATCTATGGTGTGCGTATTGCCTATTGTTTTATTGAGACGCGACTGTCAATAGATAGCTATAATATCACGTTTCGTGCGATTTTTAGAATCAATGACGTATGCGAAAGAGTGTTCTGAACGTAGACAGAGAATACATTTCTCTGTTTTGACAGAGATTGAATGATACAAGAAAGATGGCGACAGAAAATAAAGTACAGGGCTTCAAATAAATAAAACAAAATCAAACCGTATTATTCAGTGGTTTATTAAATAATTCAAAGATAATTATAGTAGAAAGACAGTAAATACACAAAATCAAGATAATTAAGAATTGAACTTATACTAACTCATTCAAAAACAGGCTCCAATCGAAGCTATGTACAGTGGGAAGACGAAACGTAACGGAAGCATGTATATACAACGCGACGAGAGATGCGGAGAATCCGATAGATGGCGCTGCTTTTACAACTACCTACATTACTTACAGAGCCAAAATACAAACCAAAAAAATAAAACATTTACAATATTTGAAGACTAATATACATTTATGACTTCTTCAAGTTCAGTCTTTTAAAAAATTCATAAAAGCAAATTAAATTATTCACATTAGACAAAATTACACATCTGGCAGTTATAGCTGGAGTGAAACGGTGATTTTGAAAACTGTCAGTTCTCTATAAAGCCGACGATTTCCAAAATCGCCGGTAAATCCAGATAACCAAATTTCTTCGCTAACCGTAAATAATAGTGAATCAAATAAAATCGGGATTATAACATTTAAAAACGCAACAAACATTAACTCCTAAGTTCAAACGGTTATATTATTTATTAGTAAGGCATTATCCGAGGTGTCGCGGTATACGCACTTTTTATCTCTATGGCAACATTTTAGAATCTGGCTAAGTGTTCAACAGGAACAGTGCTGGCCAATATTACGAATTATAAAAAAATCACAAGTTAACACTCGACGTTCTTAATTTGATTATTTAAATTCTTCAATCACACACATGAAACAATTTAGGTAGACCCTAGAATCTAGATCATCAATAAAATTTCGCAATAAGATTGAAACTCTAATTTTCATTAATCATCCCTAATGGTCAATAATATTGCGCAATACAACTTTTTGTTTAGGGGCCACCTCAACGAGACTCGATTCTTTAAACTGTTTATTTTCCCAATGCTGCAGTTACATTGGTCACATATACAGAATCAATTTGAGGAATTATTTGAATTCGTTACTGTGCTTTACTACGCACTTAAGTTTCTATCGTTTTTATAGATGTTGATACAAGCGGTATTGCCTGCCTCACATGGGTACAATAGTCCTGCGACCAGCACTGTACATACTAGTAAGAATATTCCTATATTTACAACATATCCTAACAAGAGTGGAGTATAAAGAATGACTCGAAAAGAGTCCGGCATAAAGCAATTTTTATAATTAATGCATTTTCGTCGCACATCTCTTATAACTATGTTATAAAGCATCTGAAACGTCGTCTTGTGAAATAATAAGTTAAGATAAATTAGTTTAATTACTAACAGTATTTAAATATTCTAAAAGTTGCGGAAATATTCGAATATTTTTTTCTTTAATCATATTTTTTCCATAATAGAACAAAAAACTTGTTTGATCATATTGCATTTGATTATTGTAAAATTGTGGATATAATAGATTGGCAATTCCTCAAGAATTAGTAACCTATTATTTGTAAGACAATTCATGACAAACAAAGTAATTTATTATGTATTTTTTCTTTATTTTTTTTTAATCACACAACACACTTCTACTGTTATGAATAAAGTGTACAGGGAGCGTTCAAGTATTATGTAACGCAATTTCTGAAGATTGTTGACAAAAACGTTACGTAACACACAACTCACAATATTTTTACTTAAATTGAGCAAAAAAAGGTCTCATTTATCCAAATTTTTCCAACTTGGGATATTTTTTTTTTAAAGCAAGGTTGCGTAACACGTTGTTCGAAACCCCCCTCCCGCCTCTGTAACGCATCGTAACGTTTTACAAGACCCCGCGTCCCTCAAATTGCGTCACGTAATACTTGAACGAACACAATAGACAAATAAAAATGTGGTATTTAAACAAATTAAAAGTTGAATTTGAATCAATAGAAACTCCTGCTTTATATCGGACACTGTTCACTCAGCGCACCGCCTGTCCTCTACACTCCACACTAACAAGTAACTTTAATGACAACTAGATATCATCGCTAACTCAGAACTCCACTAGCTAGGTTATAATAATGACATAGTAAAAGACTAGCCATAGACACGACCACAAATAAAAGCTCGAAAAAAGCACTCAAACGCAATACTCGAAGTTATACCTCTTTTGACCACTTTGGGAGGCATTTATTTTTTACGATGCGCGCGTACACCGACATCAATACAACGACAGATAAGAGAATCTCGTTATTGTTTCCAAAACCAGGTGGTACTTGTCAGAAATGACAACGACGTTTATTTATGACTTCTTTTTGGTTACGTCAAAGTATAACTTCTTATGTGCCTACATAACTACACGGTTATTTTTTAATGTCCATGGGATTTCAAGATGACGAACTTATGATAGAATATACAGCCATGGTCTCGAAAATATCAGCTGTACATGATACGTCGTGATTGTAAAATATCTAAGAAGCAGTTTCATTTTTAACAAAACATCATCAATAATTAAATTCAAACAAAATTAATGCAATAACCTAAACTGCACACTTATAACTAAGGATTAGTTAAATACATAGAAGCTATATGAACCATTAAATTTACATAAAATTAATGCAGAATTCTGTACACAACATAACGACATACGCATCAAGTCAATAATGAAGTTATAAACAATTCTATTTAGCTAATGCGACTCACTTCACACCGATTCATTCAACATCTAGTAGTGTACAACACAAAGTAATTAAAAAAATATAATATGCAATACGTTATATATATAGGTCGCACAGTATACAGCGCTAGATCGAACCGGAGCGTTTGCATACAAGGTAAACGCTCGTAACTCGTCGCGCGGACTGCACAAGAGTTTTACTATGTCATTATAATGTAGAGTATATTGGTGTTCAGTCTCGCCGTCGCGTCCTCACTCCAGGTTGTTGCGGTTTAAGTTCACGAACCTGAAAATAATCATCATCATCAGCACCAGTTTAGTGTTACCATTTTATTGCCGTGCTGCATTTGAGGTGATTTGGGTCGGCACGACCGGGTCCCTCTCGCTTACACGATGTCCGCGTAAAGTGACAGCTGTGCTGTAGCGTTTCGTGCGATGTGTGAGTCCGGTGGACTATGAAGGGGGAAGGAAGGCACCTCATCTCTACACTCATCTCTAATCAGCTTCTGTGCGGATGTTTATGAGTGATGATAGTCATCCGAAGGCACTAACTGCTTGTTCGGTCATATACTAAAAAAATAAATAAAAACCTGATAAAAATTATAGAAAATCACTTAAAATAAGTTTTTGATAAATTTAATAATTCAAGATATCAAATTATATATCCTTTAATCCTAGAATTTATGTATTCTTTTTGATAAATTTAATAATTCAAGATATCAAATTATATATCCATTAATCCTAGAATTTATGTATTCTTATCTTATGTTATGTGCTCGGCCACATTCTTATTCTGTTGACAATAACTGTTATCTTCGATAAAACATAAATAAAGTTCATTTTGAAGCAAATCATTAGACACATAATCGATTAGCCTTGCGTAAGTGTACGTGTGTTCGTATGTGTGTGTTCGTATGTGTGAGTGCGTTTACGTGTGAGTGCGTATACGTGTGCGTGCGTGTATGCGAAGGTGTACATGCACTTCTGTGTTCGTGTGAGTGCGTGTGTTACCGATTAAGCGCAGGCGGCAGCGGCAGCAGCGCCACGCCTCGCCGCATGAGCACCGAGACGCGCTCGCACCGAGCGTCCGTCTCGCCGGCCGCGCGCCGCCCCTCTGTTGCTGTCAAAAATATAAAATACAATATAAATTATCGCAAGGAAGCGAGTCCTTAGTCCTTACACTCCCCCAAAACCATATTTTGTGTGCCTACATTTTACAGAAAAATTATCGCATCTTTAGGTTTGGGCTGTGACATAAAATTTCTAGATGTGTTATGCATGAAAAAAACGAGAACCTTTGTAAATCTACATTTTTCAGTATTAATGTACGAAGAATCAATAATATTTTTCTCAACTACACTCACTTGTATGCTGGTGAATAATTTTAATCACTGCAGTAACGTATTCAGTACTCGATTTTCATTCAAAATATGTAATAAAATAAATACTTTTTTTACCAAAATATTCTACAAATGTTTGAATACGTTGCATTTTATATTAGCGACGTTATAATATTACCGACTATTATTAACCCGACCCGACTGGTTGGCGCCATGTACTGACCCCCGCGCCCACACCCCCGTAGGCCCTGTCTGTAAACCACCCCCACCTAGCTGCCACCACCTGTTTGATTTGACCGTGACCTAATTATGACCTGTATATTGGGGCGTCATACATGATATGACATCCCAATATACAGGTCATAATTAGATCATTGCATGTCATTACATGAACTAATGTTAGACTACTTTAAGTGCATCCGAAGCCTTTAAAAGTGGACTTTTTGAATAATTTCTAACATTAATGTAGTGTAGATAGTGTAAATAATAATAAGAAGTGTAAATAATTATAAGTGTAAAAAATTATAAGAAGTGTAATTATCATGATCAATCATCGTAATTTGGAATGATTCCATTTCTTAAAATCAGACTAAGGTATATTAGTTAGTTCGCGTGTTTTAAAATCCGTTGTTTTATTGTTACTTACTTTTTCTACCTTCGTTTGGTTTAAGTAGCCTATCTCCGAAGATATGATACCTACTTGCATGAATGATATCTTAAATAAAAGTGGAATAGTCAAGCATGTTTATAAAATGATTTGAACAACCAAGACAAATTTTGTTTTTTTTTTTAATGTTCTTGAAAAACTACATCTTTCTAATTTGAAAAAAAAGTTTTACTTCAAATGCTTCATTTTTTTCTTCTGAAGGTACAGATACTTGACAATAATTTAATAGGGTAGGACAAACATATCCCAAAGTAGATTAAAACATAAAAACATGCTACTTACTGTAACAAAAGTACTAGCACCACTTTACTGTCAAATTTTGTAGTTTCTTGAAGAAAATTTTAAAAATTTAACAAAAAAAAACTATCATACTTTGCTCTAAGACATGTTGGGCTCAAAATGATCTAAATGACCTAGGCTATCACCGTCTTTAGGCTATACACCCTACTACCAAACACCTGTATATTACTGCTCGTGACTGTACATAGCCTATACCTTTGGGACATTTGGTATCCTCTTCCTCCTCGTCATCATCCTCTATATCCGTGTAGTCGTCGCTGTCCGACTCGCTGCTGCCCGGGGTGCCCTCCCCTATCCCGCTATCCAGCTTCTGTCTCTTGGCCTTGCTCTTGCGGCACGACTCCGTATCCTCGTCGCTGCCGGGCTCATCAGTCTTGTCTTCCCACTCCATCCCAGACTTCGATGACTTTGTCTTAGAATCCGGGGGGCTGTCCTCAGATGAACTGCTGCTTGATTCCTAAGCACAATATAACTAGCGTTATTCTAAAGTTTTTTTTAAAGCAGAATGGTCCTTCGAGCACTCGGATTACTTCAATGTAACAAATCCTATTAACTTAAAAAATCTAATTTTTATTATTATATTCTAATAACTGCATATATTAACTTCACTATTTTATAGTGCTAATATCAAAATTGTGTTCCTCTATATTGTTATCGATTCCAATGCCAAATATGTGAAGTTTATAGTGCAAGCATAACACGAGATTTCAAATTTATAATATACTATTTGTAGGATGTACAAGTGAGGCCCATATCTCCTTCAAATATGTTATCATTATATAAAAAACATTTCTTTTTGCTTACCTTCCCTTGTTTGGAATTGTTTTTACATTCTTTGGACTTTCGTTTAGACAGCTTCTGTGCCGTGTCCGGGCGCGAGTCCGTGCTACCAGAAGTGGATGGCGTGCCCTCCGTCTCACCGGTCTCACGTGTCTCACCAGTTTCACGCGTCTCACTAGTTTCACGAGTCTCACTAGTTTCACGCGACTCGCTAGCCTCACGCGTCGCACGCAGCCGCGCGGACCGCCGCCGTGAGCACAGCGTCCTACTCGGACTACGCTCCGACGAGTCTTCCCTCACGCTCCTATGTTTCGGACACCTCTCTCTCTTCTTGTTGGCGTTTCGTCTCTTCGTGTCTCTGTTGCGCTTGTTGTTCCTCGAGCCGTGGCCGCACGATGGCATCGAGCGGAGCGTGCGACTGCGCGTGCTCCGCCTTAGAGGCCTGGGGATGGGACAAGATTGTTCTTATATCAATAATATTTAATCATTATATAGTAAAAAACAAAGTAAATGTAACTGTGCTTTCCGCCGTCTGTATGTCTGTAAGCATAAATCTTTAAAATTATGCAATCTTAATTGATGGGGTTTTTTTAATAGATATTCAATAGTTATTTATGAGGAAAGTTTATATGTTTAATATCTCAATTTTTGAAGTCCGAAATCCACGCGGGCGAAGCTGCGGGCAAAAGCTATATACAGTGTTACATTTTGGTCACTGGGCAAATTTTAAAATAAGGAAGTAAATATCATTCCAAGGGCGTGTTTTGAATTTTATCGCCTAATTGTAATATTTTGTTAAATAATAATCGATTTGAAGTGAGTCGAATCGAGTTGTTCGCACACGAAGTGTATCGACCTCAAGGTCAGTGACGCCGACCGATAGCGACTCGCGAGTCACGTCACGTGACTCGCCTCGCTCTCTCTCTCGCTCGCTCCATTGAATGTATTATTGATTCTGAACCATACCTGAAAATTCGCTGGTGGCCAAAATGTAACCCTGTATATTTTCTTATATATAATATAATATTTATTCAATAAATGTGTTTAATAGTTTGTGTTATTCAATAAAATCTTCGTCGGGAATAATCGATCGTTTTGTACTTTACGAAATCGATATATCGTCATGCAATAGCGGTTATAGCTAAAAATTGTCATGGGTCATATTTGCCTTCGATATTATGGTGTCGTCTGTTTTAGACATAAGAATGCAGTCTTATCTCACACATCACACATCGTTGAGCTTGGGGACGTTCAAGTATTACGTTAGCACTTAAGGGGGTGCGGGGGAAAGCAATGCTTTGCTTCAATTTTTCTCTCGGACCTGAACGTTTACTGTGAAGCGAAGCGAAGCCGAAAGTTCATCTCGTGCCCCATGTCCTCACCTGGGATCGTCGTCTGTGTCGTCTGTGGCGTCCTCGCTCGAGTCCCTGCGCTCGCTGTCGGAGGCGGACTCGAGCCGGTCGAAGCGCAGCGCGCCCGCCACGCGGTTGTGGCCCATGCTGATGACGAGGCTGAGCAGTGCGTTCATCTCGTCTGCGCCGTTGTCCGCGTCCAAGTCGTGCAGCACGTTCAGACCGTCTGGAAATTCATAAGCTGTTACATCTTTATGGAATTAGCTTACAATGGCTGTAAATTATATGTTAAACTTAGCGGTATCACTGTCGAATGGGACGGCCGCAATTTTCACCGAGCGCGGCACATCGCTACGGTGTCGCAGTACTCACCGAGCGCGGCACGTCCCTACGGTGTCGCAGTACTCGCCGAGCGCGGCACATCCCTACGGTGTCGCAGTACTCACCGAGCGCGGCACATGGCTACGGTGTTGCAGTACTCACCGGTGGTGGACGCTGCGGTGTGGCAGCAGTCACTTGCGGTACTCACCAAGCGCGGCACATCGCTACGGTGTCGCAGTATTCACCGAGCGCGGCACATGGCTACGGTGTCGGTGTACTCGCCGACGGCGGACGCTGCGGTGTCGCAGTACTCACCGACGGCGGCGGGCGGCTCCACCGGGATGCGGATACGGCGCGGGCAGGACGGGCGCGAGCGTGCGGGCGGACGGCGCGTGCGCTCGCTCAGCTCGGGGTGGCGCGACATGACGCCGGCCAGCAGCGCCGCTCGCACCGCGCCGCGCGACAGTACCTCCAGCCGCGGCGGACGCTGCTCGTCTGAAATTCAATAAGAGGTCGTTCAAGTATTAGCGCATGATTGACGAACCACTGGCACACGATTTGATTCAACTGACAACTACTCGATCCCAATTCTAAATTTCAAATAGAATCGAGTGTCAAGAGTAAGCACGCTGAACATAAATCCAAAGTATTCACCCAGTTTCAGCAGCTTAAGGGCCTCCTCCTTGGAGGGCACTCGCAGTGGCGCGAAGGTGACGCTGAGCAGACTGCGCGACACCCACTTGGTGTGCGACACCCGCCGCACCTGCACCAGGGTGTCGTTCAGAGGCATCACCAGTATACCGCCCACCTGGAAAGAAAGAAAACATTTATTTGACCATAACACAAGAAACAACAACAGAACAGTTTTACGACTAAATAATATAAAGTAACACTTAGGACATATGCATATAATAACAGTAACAGTAGTAACAGTCAATGATATTACAAAAGTATAGATATGGCACTAGCGTGCGCAAACTGCGGACGACAAATCATGTCAATTGACATCATTTCATGTATAGTGCCACAAACATATCTGACCCGGTGGACAGGATTGGAACTAAAGCCGTCATTTTGAAATGACAATCTGTTGTCAGTTTCATTAGTGGAGCGATGCTCAAACCTCATTTACCCAAAGGGATGAGAGAAACATAATTTTAAAAGTTTTATCTTTTATGCAAGAAGAGAAACGTCTCCAAGTCCATTAATAACTTAATAAAGTAAAATTGTTGATTGTTTGTAAATTTGATTTTTTACACGAGCATGATTACAACATACATATAATATTTCATATATATCATAATTCATTTTTTATTTCTAAATAACTATTAAAATAATAGTTATCATGATTTTAGTATCGTGATGCCAAAATTTCAATTACTTCCTGCATCGCACAATATTTTTACCCTAAAAATCGGGATATTTCATTTAATGGCAATACTTAATTAGACAAGACTTGTCACTCTTGTCAGCAGAGCGCCGCCACGACCGGGTCAGAAAAGTTTGTGGCACTATAGTATGCAAATAGCAACAAACGAGACTAAACGTGTCAGTGGTTCGAAAATGCCACATTGCGTATTGAAAAAGTGTAAAAAACTATTTTATTTCCAAGTCAAATAAAAATGAAAGAA
>LUGF01045410.1:181463-212868 GCA_001625245.1 Calycopis cecrops
ATATAATTGAATTTTGAGTGGGGATGATCGATATAAACCTACAACACAACCATTCGTTTTTTTGGATTGCTTCCCTATGGAGGTAATCCTAAAGACGTTACTCACGTCAAAAAAAGAAGTTTGTAAATAAACAGAGAACGCTATTTTTTTTGTTATTTTGTTTTTTTGTTGCTACGACACGAAACTGTATCACCCGAATTTCTTGTCATTCGTTTTATTGGATTGCTTACCGGGTGGTAATCTTGAAGACGTTATTCATATCGAAAATATGTTAAATGTGTAAATAAATAGAGAACGATATTTTTTTGTTGTTTTATTAAACACTTCATACTATCATTCTGATAAACCTTTTGTCGCTTCTATAGCTAAACCGCATATTCTATGATCTATTATAATTCAAGGACAAAACTCTACAAAATATAACTATCTCTTGCTTTTACATACGTTCCGCATTATCTATTGCAGTCGAAGTTGACGTTTATTATAATTTGATTTGTCATTTTAAATTTAACAAGATTTGTCATTTTTTGACAACGGAACAATATTTGAACGCCGCTTACTATGAACGTAGCATATCTATACTTTTGTAATATCATTGAGTAACAGTACAACAATAATACAGAAGTCAATGGTGTCGAATCTATACTATAGATTGTACTGTAGTTATTAGTGAACTTATGGAAACATTACCCTATGCAGGTAGTTAGCACCATAGGGCGTTTATAACCGTAAAAGAGAATCAATCACCCTTATTATTTTTACGCGTATGGAACAGCAGCAGCATGGCTAGTGATAAATTGAATACTATTGTAATTTCTGGATATTATAATTTTCTGTTGAAATTTTATGATTGCATTTGTGTTTCCGAACATTACCTTCTTGTCCCTACAAGGTAGGTAAGGTAAAATAAAACTGAGTTAGAAAGTTTACCTCTGTTTGTAACTGTAGTATAGATTTTAAGTAACTTTAAAATTACGACTTGCGCGGGCGGTACTTGCTGCTCAGATTAGAATGGTGTATAGTAGAAGTTGTTTTGTCAGAGTCCTGTTGCCCATTGGGAGATGAATTGAAGAAGAGAGAAGACATCTGCATAACCATAACCATAGATACCAGTGCCCATTTTCAACAGCGTGGCAGTGCATAAAAATTATCCTACCTTAATTAAATTTCTAAAGTATGCTTCATACTCTGTGGGGCAAGCCGCTCCACAGTAGACACGGTCATAGCCCGACTTAAGAGAGACCAGGCACAGACCATTACCTGAAGCAAACAATATAAACAATACATTTTTGTAGCAACAGAATGTACATTAAACACAACTTATTTAAGTGTACAAATAGTCCAGTCATTTGATAAAAAAAAGGAGTTTTGAAAATTGGTTATTTTATGGATTTCGGTATGCTCTTTTCGAATTTCAACTTTGCCACCTCGTATCTCCGCCGCTCGCGCCGCCATATTGAAAAAATGGCGCCTAAAAACAGGTTTTTTGAAATATCTCCTTTTCGGCGCATTTTACGAGAAAAATATTTATGTACAAAATTAAAGTAGAAAAAATTTCCTACAATTTATATATTATTAATATTTTTCATAAAATCAATAGTTTTTGGCGTACGAGCGTTACAAAGTATTATTCATCTGCACCTCCACGTGTTTTTCGTATATTTTTCTAAAATATTCTATTACTGCCGCCGGTATCGAAGAAGCAGGTATAAGGGAAAGGGAAGTTGCGAAAGATAAGAAAACGTGGAAGCAACTGGAGGAGGCCTATACCCGAAAGGGGCCATGACATGTACCTACTTGTAAATATAACAGTAATATTTATTATCCTTAAACACTTAGATTAAGTTATCAAAAGTTCAAAATATGTTTAAATGTTACTAGATGTGTATATGAAATGTTAATGTTCTTGTAATGTCGTGGAAATAAAAAAAGGCTTATTATTATTATTATTATTATACGAAAAACACGTGGTGGTGCAGATGAATAAATTTTAACATGGTTTGATTATTAAAGATCCAGATTTGAGCTCCGTACGATAGGATAGAAGACTGGAATCCATAACCTTTTTCTTTAAAGAAATTGATAGTTTAGACTTCACGATTTCTTTGAAGCTCCAGTACTTTTTCCATGTCATTTTTATTCGTCTGTCCAGTTCATCTATATGTCTAGTCCTTTTGAATGATATTTGTTTACCCAGATAGATATAGCTCTCCACATATTCAACAGGCGTTTTGTTTTATATGCTGATTTTGTGAAGCATAGATACATAATATCTATATTCATTTAAAGACATGTTTTTCTTGCTTTTCACATCACTGTAACCGTATAATAGAAGGAGGAAAAGTTCTCCTGCTTATACCTACCTTATATTACCCTTATACCTGCTTCTTCGATACCGGCGGCAGTAATACCATATTTTAGAAAAATATACGAAAAACATGGTGGTGCAGATGAATAATACTTTGTAACGCTCGTACGCCAAACACTATTGATTTTATGAAAAACATTAATAATATATAAATTGTAGGAAATTTTTGCTACTTTAATTTTGTACATAAATATTTTTCTAGTAAAATGCGCCGAAAAAGAGATATTTCAAAAAAACTGTTTTTGGGCGCCATTTTTTCAATATGGCGGAGCGAGCGGCGGAGATACGAGGTCGCAAAGTTGAAATTCGAAAAGAGCATACCGAAATCCATGAAATAACCAATTTTCAAAACTCCCGGAAAACTTTCCAGGTAAAACTACCAAATGACTGGACTAAAAACAAACTTCTATACATATAATAAAACTATAGATGACTTCATTCTGTATGTGTCTTGTGCGGCTTTCACGCAAAAGCTACTGGACAGATTTTGATGAAAGTTTTTTTGTTTTATAGATATTAGTGCTTGGTAACATTTAAGCTATAATTTTTCAATTTATGTAATGAAAAATTTCACTATTGTAGGGCAAAATAACGGATTATCAATTCGACCATATAACATTACATGACATACAACAAACCAATATACTAGATTTCTTCAAAAAAGTTGAATAAAATATGTAACATTTATAGATGAATACAGATATTGTATTATGCATGTACCTATTATGTAGTTTTATTCACCAAAAACACCCTTACTATCTATACTCTACTATACTATAATCCAAACCCGCCACCAATCCGAGCAGGGCAAAATTTTCAGAGTTCCGGCTGTAGATGGTTTTTATGAAATCTAATCTAATTAATAATTTCAGTTACACATCTTTTAGTTAAAAGTAATTATTTTAGGATCATTGTTGGTGACAGCAGTAATTCATGTCATCCTTCTTTCTAACACTCTGCCTTGGAGTGAACTCACTCACTCTTCCTTCCTTATTCAGTTCCTTCGTAAGAGGGTATTACCTATCCTAGTATCTGTTAAGATTCAAACAAAATAAAAACTTACCATTGAAAAATGTTGGCTGGCAAAAATCAAAGTCATCTACAACTGGACTATTTTCCAAGAGCATGGTCAATTTTGTTAAAGCATACTCATAAACTTCAGGATGCACTTCCACGCCATGGTTGATGCCCTGGGAGCCGAGGATCAGTCCAACCAGCGAGCTTAAATATCCAGTACCAGACCCAATGTTTAGGAACGAGAGGCCTGCACTGAGCTCCAATCCTTCCATCACCTCACTATTAAGAATTGAAATATAGCTATGAAATTATGTATCCTAATTTCCGAATAAATACTTATATTGGGCTATATTATGTTACAACTGTAAAAACAATTGCATTTTTGTCTTCATAGAATAGGTACAATCAGTATTATAAGTTCCATTATCTAACTACTAACTTTTAAACAATGATCCAATGGTAAATCCAATTTATTGACAAAGAAAAGAATTAAGCATTGCAGAAACACAAATGTATATACATTAGTCAAATAAATAGTGAAACTACTATAATGTTAGACATCTTCATATTCCATTATAAAATAAATAAATATTTCTTAATAAATTGTGTATAGGTATTATTTTTTTTACTTTTGATCCTCAACCTCTATAAACATGTGAGAATTTGTGTTACAAGTATCATGGCTCACAATAGGTGATATTTTAGGAATTTTTATACATACATACACACATAAATATGCACACATACATACCTACAAACATTTATATTCCTTATAACCATTATATCCACTGGTAGCAGAAACATAACTTTTACTATTGCACATTAACCTGTCTTACTCCAGTGGTTCCCAATTTTTTTTTTTCATTTTGTGTTTTTGTAAAACCCTGCCTACCCCTTATTGGATCTTACAGCCTTGAGTGATATATAAAAATATATTAGGTATATTTTACATTACCACTCAAAATAGTTCTATTTTAGCACCACACATCAGTTTTATTAATGCAACAAATGTGATGGCTTTTCTTTATTAAAAAAAAAGAATTTGCTACCTTTTGGTCAGTCCTAATAAGGAGTAATACGCCAGGGCATAATGCATGTAGTGTCCTTGTATCACTAATTGGGAAACACTGTTTTATCACTAATTGCTGTAAACAATGTAGCTCATAGCCCTATTTGTAGTTTAAATACCTGTGCAATGCACAATATTACCATGTGCATACGACCAAAACCCTCTTAGATTTAAACCAGGAAGAGGCCTGAAGATTCTCTGCTTCTCTTGCTCCTTTGCTGAAATCTTGTAGAGATAACTACTAAATGACACACAATAGGAATAAATATGCATTAATCTATATTTTCTCACATTTGAGAAATTTCAACCCATCCTAAAATAGAATTGTTAATGTTGTTATAAAATTCTAATACTCAATTTTGCAATAAATTTAAAGTAGGTAGAAATAAAACATTCAAATTGTAATATTATCATCATTGATAAGGTTTATACCTGTAAATACAAGGTGATGACAAATGCAGAGGTCCACTTCGCCAGGCGAGGTCCTTGTAGGCATGATCATATGATTCCGGGGTCATATATGAAGCCCGATCCAACGCTCTGAACACTTGTTCGACTTTCTTGCTTCGTATGTAGTTGCCCTTCTTTAAATTATCAACAAGCTCGTTGTTATCGCTACCAGAACTCACTGCGCCACCCATATTTAATTATTTGATGATATAAAGAATAAACTAGATGGAGTGTAGTATTTATTTGATATTTTTATTATTGTGACGTCACGATTGTTTTTCAACATATTTTTCTCAATACCTACATCTAAGAATCAATTTGCATATGAGAAATAATTATTATTATATTTACACTCTTTAGTCTGTTACTTTCAAACAAATATAAAATACTAACACGGATATTTTTAGGGTAAAGATCAAATCTTAAAATTAACAATTTTACACAAGTTTCTAAATATCTGAAAAGTCAAATTGAACAGTGAAATATGAAGGAATTGTCTATTGACACAGACACTTTAGTACTTATCTATGACACAGACTGTATTGAAGTCTACGACACAGACTTTATCTTGAGTACCTATTGACAGTATCGAGAACATTTTTTTATGCTGCAAATGTTTTGCTTAGTGTACCAAAGACAAACTGAACAAGTCGTTGGAATGGGGCTATTTGGAACAAAAAATCACTTACTTTTAACAATTGCTTTTAGAACATTTAGTTGTTTACTTTCAGGATAATATTTTTTTTTTTATGGTATAGGGGGGCAAACGAGCAGTTGTAGCTATTTTCATGACTACCGACGCCCATAGACATCTGCATAGAGACTATACAAATGCGCTGCCCCCCTTTCTCCTCCCACATCCATGGGCCAACGGCTTCTTACACACCGCACGAAACGCGACAGCATAGCTGTCACTTCACGCCGGTCTCGTGTAAGCGAGAGGTACCTCCCCGGTCGTGCCAGCCCAATTCGGCTGCATGCAAGCATGCAGTGTGGCACTACCTCTTTCTGTAAAGTGCTTTTAAAAAAACCTCTAGCTAATCCTAATGATACAAGTCGCAACTTAACATAAAAGTTAAGAAAATAACAGCGATTTAAGTTATTGTTTAGTGTTTTTAATAGCCCCATTTTACCGATTTGGAAATCACATTTTCATTCTTAGTACTAGACAACATACAAGATTACTACATTTGACTCAATAGTTCACTGTTCAATTTGTTTTTTCATATATTTAAAAAATTGCATAAAACTAATCCATCTAAGCCATTTTATCTCTTCCTTATCCTAAAAATCCGTATTTCGTGCATATACTGAGAAATGTAATTTTTATGGCCATACCTGCTGTATAAATATACAATATTAAAATTAGTAAATATATGAAAATCATATATAATTTATATTATCTGCACCATCAGCGAACAACATGCTTTTCATTATGTATCCCTCATATAAACATTTTCTTTAGATCCTGAGTAAGGTGTTTATTATTTGATCTGAACAAGATAGGAGTATTTCGACATATTGGAGTGGTTGATACACCGTACCGAATAGATCGTTTTTTGCAATAAAACTATCGTTGGTTGAAGAGGACGTGGATGATGATTCGACATTTTTATTATGTTTATTTTTCGTTTCCACTTTGCCTTTTGCAAATGTCTATGGTAGGTCTATTTGGCTTTTGACAGTGACACTATTCACTACGGACTACCAAACCGTACGTGAACTGTCAAATTTCAGGATTAAATAGTAAAATTTGCAGGAAAAGTGCTTAACTATTTTACTTAATTTTTTTTAAATAAAATAAAATTATTAAGTGATTTATATTTCTAAATAGGTTTTATTTTGGTAGACGGACTTAAATATATGTTATAATTTCAAAAGATTAATGCGTATGTAATAGATTTGTTCCCAGTTTGGACGTCACCTAATTGTGTTTTGATAAGTGTTCAGACTGAGAGTGTAAAGTGATTTGTGACGTAATAAAATATTAATCAGTGTTTATTAATTTAATAAGAATGGCAGAGACAAGTGAAGCAAAAGCAAGCGCTTCAGCACCCGGGGGAGATGCTGGGGGCGAAGAAGATAAGCGGGATGAACGTATGCTAGAGTGCAACATTTGTCTCGACACTGCGAGGGATGCAGTTGTTAGTATGTGCGGTCACTTGTTCTGGTTAGTAAATTCGTGTTGCATAATGTTACAGTCACATTTGGTGACCTTTTATCATAAAATTCGTGCAGACGTAGTATAATGCAACCCCCAGTCTATCATTACACACATTGTACATGTAACATTTTTTAATAACACGACACATTAAATACCACCATATACACATCTTTTATTTCTGATTCTGACAAAATAATAGTTTAACAGGAAAAAATAATAATATATATAATTACTGATAATATTTCTTAATCACTGGAATTTATATTGTGTCCCATACACAATTTGATCTGATGCATTTCATTGATTTTATTGGGTCAGGTCTCTATACAGTTGAATTTTTAAGATTATATTAATAACATACATATAAAACTTTGCTCCTAGATAAGTCACACTTGTGACTAAATTATATACCTAAATATTTTTTACATGACATGAGTTTTCTTCAATTGGTTTTATTGGGAACAATAACAATTATCAAATTTACGAACACACATTACTACAAACAAACAAACTTGATAAGAGTACTGCCACCAATAGAGGTGGCCACTCAGCATTTGTCATATCAATATAAAATAATGATATGACGCTGATTTTCAGTGACTCCTCGCTTGGGGCGACAAAACTGATAGGTCACTTAACTAAATACTCTAATTTAATTTACTTATTTTGTGTAAACTACACATAATAACTCAACAAAACTACTATTAGTTCAAAGTAAAAATTAAAATGGAGCATAAATTATGCACATAATTTGACATTTTTTGACTGCTGACCTTATACTTGTAATTCTACATTAAACTCGTACTTTATCAACTATTTAATCACTCTACAATGGTCCAAACTATAAATTTTCCTGCCTTTGATTTTTTTTTATTTGCAAATTTTAATAAACACAAAAACCTGCTCCTGATGTTGTCTAGTCATAATTTTTTTTATGAATTATACTTTGAAAAAAAAATATTGTATATTATACATTAATAGTTATACAATTTTTTAAGTAAATCTATGTTATTGGTACAAAAAATAAGAATTATCATAATCATTAACAGCATTTTCAAAACATCTCAGCTATTTATTTTTTATATCAACAAGAGTGTACACAAATGTGTTGTCTGTTATCCTTTATCACCACCAGGACTCTGGACTCTGACAAACTTAACAGTATATCCATCACTAGATGACCATATTATTATTTGCATATGAGCTACCTTCTAGGACATGTCTGAATCACATGCAAAACAGTAAATATCAAGAGACGAATTAATAGAATTATTTGATGTGAATAATATGATGAAAAAATGTATTGATGGTATTGTCTAAATAGTACTTTATATCCCTTAATATAGTAGTAGTTTAGCTGTCTGAAATAAAATTAAGACTTTATTCATAATGGTTGGGTGTTTTGAATATACTTTTACATATGTTAGTGTATGCTGGTCATGGTCGAAAAAGCATAAAGTTAAATAAAGGATATCAAATACATAATATAACATTCACAAACTATTTGTTTACCCCTTATAAACTCCAGCTGCTTGTTGCATGCATGCAATGCATCCATGGTTCATGGTTATAATTTTATTTTTTTTTTATACTACGATGGTGGCAAAAAAAGCATACGGCCCACCTGATGGTACGTGGTTACCGTAGCCTATGGACGCTTGCAACACCAGAGGCATCTTGCAGGTTATAGTACTAACTTAGCCATCTCGGTGACACATGTCACTGCCACAAAACAGCTGACACCCATATACTATGAAAAAGTTGCACACATCTGTGTACCAACAAAAAATATTAAATTGCAATGTCTTGTGCAGTTGGCCCTGTCTACATCAGTGGCTGGAGACCAGGCCGAGTCGACAGGTCTGTCCAGTGTGCAAGGCTGCAATCAGCAGGGAGAAAGTTATCCCACTCTATGGGAGGGGTAACACAAAACAGGAGGACCCTAGAACTAAAGTAAGTTAATTACATAAGTATATAATTTTTTTAGTTTGTGATATTACATATATTTTATTAAATATTATAAGTATGAGGATTCTCCTCCTACCTACCTACATCCTGAAAGAAGAGTGGAGGTCTGGAGACGAACAATGTCGCATTCTCACGGTTAATATTTATTATGGCTGTTTTATACATTCTCATATCGGTATGCATTTATTTCTCATCTGCGGGAGAGTGGGGCTGTCCCCTTTCACCCCTGACTTGTTGAAGCTATGTTTTCGGCTCGTTCTCGGTGCCACTACGCAAAAAAAATTAGAAAAACGCGCCACTCTTAAAGTCAAACATTATAGGTGTGATTTACTATCGCAAATTTACATATTACTTTGTAAAGGTAGAAAAACAAAAGTTTGTTGCACCTTTGAGTTTTTAGAGTTTCGTGCCTCAGAGGAATACACGGAAACCTTGTGACATCACTTTCTCGTCAGTACTTTTTTCTTTTATGGTATGAGGGGGCAAACGAGCAATCGGAGCCATTTTCATGACTACCGACGACCATACACATCCGAATAGAAGGTATAGAGATGTATTGCCTTCTTTCCCTCTACTCCCCTTCACGGACCACCGGCTTCTTATACACTGCCCGAAACGCGACAGCGCAGCTGCCAACTTCCCGCCGGTAACATGTAAGCGAGAGGTACCTCCCCGGTCGTACCTGTACAATTCGGCTGCACTGCTACCTCTTATATGGTCTGATTCGACATTTGTCAAAGAAACCTAAAAAAACCTAAACCTATAAAAATCCTAAACCTAAAATATACTTACTTCCCACTATCCCGATCTTTGGCTAGAAGTGAGATAACATGTTAAGGATAAAAGAAAAAGTTCGGTACTTAGGGACACAACTAAGTATATTTTTATTTAAATTGAACAAAAAAGGTCTCATTTGTAATTTTTTCCAATTTTAGATATTATATTTCTTTATTAAAAAAGGAACCCCCCTCTGCAAATTGCGTTACGTAATATCACAGAACGATAATTCAAGTCGTTTTACGGAGCCCTCGGTAGGCGAGTCCGATTCGGACTTGACCGTTTTTTTAATAATAGCTGCAGGTACAGTCAATGTCACACGTGAACTCTTGCAACAACAAAATGTCAACGATCTCCGCTTGTCTTATTTATTAACGAGAAAAATGCTAATTTTCTAACACAGAATTAATTTAAGAAAACACATGTTTTTTAAAGTATACATTATTATTTTCGTAAAATCGTTACAGATGTATCTAATTTTCCATGACCAGCAGCATCACGCGGTTTCACCCGCAGAACCCGCGTCCACGGCCTGGTGGTATAGAACTACTAGCTGCGCGCCGCGGTGTCACCCACGTAAATTTCGATATCGTGGAAAATCATCCCATGGCATCCCATAGGAACATTTTTTCGGTATAAAAATTAATTCTATGTGTTAGTCCAAGTTACCCTCTATGCGTGTGCCAAATTTCATGAAAACCGGTTCAGCAGTTTTTGCGTAAAGGAGTAACAAAGAAACATATAAACTTTCGCATTTATAATATTAATAAGATAGAACCTTCATCTATAAACGGTCTATCTAACACTGAAATATTTTTTCGAGCAAACAAACTCTTCAGCTTTGTAATATTACTAGCTGCGCCCCTCGGTTTCATCCGCCTTTGATTTCTAAGAAATCCATATAAACTTCAACACCCTATTTCACCTCCTTAGGGATTGAATTTATAAAAATCCTTTCTTAGCCGATGCCTACGTCATAGCATCTACCTGCGTGCCTAATTCCCGCACGATCCGCCCAGGGGTTGGGGCTGTGCGTTGATAGACGATTATGTCACGTTTGAGTTTTATATATTGATTAGATTTGCTTGCTTTGACCGGCACGTCTGGGGTAAATCTCGCTTAGGTACATAACATAGACGTAAAGTGACGGCTTATCGTCGTTTCGTGTAGCTCTGGGCCGGATGAAGTTTACCATTACTCATCAGAAAATCCGGTTCAATATTTTATCGGAGTCTCCTGGTGACGACCTGCAACGTAATAGCTGGTATTTGCGAGCAAGAGCTCCCTGGTGGTGCCAAGTGCGATGCAATGCACCAACCTCTTATAGGCACATTTTTTTTATGGTAATTGGGCAAACGCGCAGTCGGAGCCATTTTCATGACTACCGACCCCCATAGACATCCGCATAGAGGCTATACAGATGCGCTGCCCTCTTTTCTCCTCCCACCTCCATGGACCACCGGCTACTTACACAATGCACGAAACGGCACAGCTGTCACTTTACGCCGGCCTCGTGTAAGCGAGAGGTACCTCCCCGGTCGTGCCGGCCCCATTCGGCTACATGCATGCAAAGTGGCACTACCTCTTACTAATAAATAATTAATATCAATTGTTAATATAAAAATATTCGTCATAATTGATCGACGGAGAACAAATAAAGTAGTGCCAGTGAAAGTAGACTCGCCGTACTTCTGCCAGTCGCTGGAATGAGGCGGTGCAAGACAAGTTCAATTCGGGAAGTGTCATTGGAGAAAAACATTCTTATGACGTATTAAAATGTTATTTGCTCTGTGATGCTTCCTTGTTCTTGTATGTTCTAGACGGCCTTATATATTTGATTGTTAAAGTCTAAGAAAGTGGCGAACCAGGCTCAAGGCTGTATTTGTTCAAATGTCAGAAAATGACGATGTATTTAGTCTCAAGACTACTTTTTATAGTATACGGGAACAAAAGAGCCGTCGGGTAATTAGACCTCTTGATGACTAGATACCGACGACCACAAACATCCGTATTGAGGTGATGCGTTGCTCCTTCTCCTTCCTCCATAATCCACAAGAATCATACACATAACTCCTTGCTCGTTGGCTCAATTTGGTTGCAATCCACCGTAACTGCCGTCTACTCCCCTCCCCCGCTACCTTTAGGGCGATTTAAACAATTGAAAGAGACGAGCGAACGCGACAGCAAAGCTCACTTCATATTATGTAGGTAAAAGAAGAAGAATAAAAACATTTATTTGAGCACAACACAAAAGACACGCACAATAGTTTGGAGACTAAACAATAAAATAAGCATAGTGCGCCTTTGGGCTGCGCCAAAAACAGAGGTTCGGCATACGCTATAGGTACTCATGCAATGCATGGTACACTCAGTCACTTCACGACAATACCATGAGAGCGATAGGCACGTTGCTAGATGGAGGGTTCGCCTGGTCTTTGGGATTGTTCAGATATTTTGCTAGTTTGTGGCCTGCGCTGACGAGATATTTTTGTCTGCGGAATTTTTGTCCGCTAAAATAGAACGCTTACAACTATATGGAGTAAAGCAAATGAGGGATTAAAAGTACGCGGTACTTTGCATACATTTTCCGGTCCGCGGACGAAAATCCAGGCGCAGGCCTTTAGACCAGTGATTCTCAACCTTTTTTTTTGTTGCGGCACATATTTGACGATTTTAAAATTTGGCGGCACACAAAAAAAAGATAAAAATTATTTACTTACTACAACACTGCATAAATAGTTTATGACAAAAAATTTAAATATACGAAATACTACAATAATAACTTTTTAAATAATTTTCTTATTAAATGATATAATTTAATAATACCTATTAACATTAATATAGGTATATTTGCAAAATTTGGCGGCACACTTTTGGAATTTGGCGGCACACAAAAGTGCCGCGGCACAGTGGTTGAGAATCACTGCTTTAGACAGTTATATTTTAGTATTAAGTGTAGTAGTGTAGCCCTGATAAAATGTTTGATGGAAACGTGAATCTTAGCGGGCAAAATATGTTGTCCAAGAAAAGCGATTTTGGTCTTGGTCATAGTCGTCCGTGGAGCGAGATCGAATAAGTCTTTAACCTTAATTACATTCTGAAGACTAATGTCATTTATCCAACCGTACTTAACTGTTTGGCCACAGATCCGCCTTTTCATAGCTGCAGTGGCAGCAGGGTTGTCAGATGGGCGAAATTCGCCGGGGTTGTCAGTTGTCACGACATTTTGCATTTGTGTTTTTTTTAAAGCATAGCAGGGGACATTTGCACCCTGCAAACGAGCAATCGGAGCCTTTTGATGGCTGCCGACGCCCAAGGACATTCGCATCATTGTTGCGCTAATGCGTTGCCCTCCTGTCATAAATGGGCCACCGGCTTCTATTCGTGGACGTTCGTATTCTTCGGTAGTAACCAGAAGACTCCTGACTGATCATATGTCCCTCCACGTGATAAAGACTTTCCTCCCTCGAGGCACCAGTACAGATTACGCGTCGACTGATACCAGACTGCGAACTCACGATGAGACATGTTATTGTTCGAGTGGCGACTGCTGGCTTTGCCTTTCACCTTGGGGCGCGTCAGCTGACGTCAGTGGCCATTCCATCCAAATATTATGCGGTTCATCAAGTTCAAATCGAACCGTCGTAATGTAAAACGTTTTTTGTCGCGTATTGTGCGTTACGCTAAAATCCAAGGGCTCTCCGGTAAAAAACTGAAAATTCTAAGTGGTTAAAAGATTTGAGGTCAAAAAAAAATTTTATGTTGGTACTGGTTGGTTTAGCTGTGCACCGCAGTTTCACTCGCGTCACTGCATCGCCATCTGCCGGGCTGATTTGTGAATCTAAACCATTCTGAAATCCCCTTCAACACACACAAAAAAATTTCATCAAAATCGGTTCGGTCGTTTAGGAGGAGTTCAGTGACATACACACGCTCACAAGAAATATATATACTTACTAGCTGCCCCGACAGTCATTACTGGAAAATATGTTGTCATGGCAAATGACCAGACTTTTCCTGAGCCCTGGCTGTTTCTGAACAGTCCCTACTACATCGGAACTCTGCAATGGGGTCAGGTTATCATCCTTACCCCTGGCCACAGTGCTCCAGTCGACAAGCCGTAAGAACAGGACATAGGAGAGGATAACCACTCTTTAGTTTACAGACGATTGAAAATATTTATTTAACTGATAAACACACAGATATTTTTAACTAATATATAGTTATCCGCCTACTTATCCAAGGAATATAAAATCGGCCCTTAGTTATTTATTTTAAACTATTCTATCAATTTAAAATTTCATTTGATTTCTGAACGACAGAAGGAACATCAACCCCTTCATTGATAAACATAGAATAACTTTATCCAAGCATTAACCTAGTAACAAACTAACATCTGTCAAATTCCATATTAAAATATACATAAAAAGTATGGAATTTGACAGATGTCAGTTTATTACTTAGTTAATACTTAAATAATGTTATTCTATGTTTATTAATAAGCGGGATACAGTACAGTACATGTAAGTGAGCAACCGTTTGAAACTGTTAAAAGTTAGGCGAAAATCTCCAATTGTAAATCAAATGAAAATTCTTTATAGGCAGGTTTTTTTTCAATAGAGGTGGAGGGAAATGCAGATTAACAATTATGCTGATTGCTGGTGTAAAGGCGTCGGATGTGCACAAAGAGTGCCGACTAGTTCGCCTCCTTTTACTATAAAAATGCAAAAAATCAAGTCTCGATTTCGATTGGAAAAAAAGTAAGTCAACGAGATTTGAAACGGGTTCGTTAAGGCCCCAAACTTGTTTGTTTACTAATAAAGTACCGTTAGCGCTCTACATAGAGGCGGAGAGCCGGGGGGCACGGGAAACTGAGCCGGCTCGTCATCAGCTGTCGACTGACCTCGACCACAAACACACGTATTATAATCTAAACTGCAGCGGTCGCCAACCTTTTGGCAGGCTCGGCCCGCGAGGTGGCAAAATAAACCAATCGTGGGCCGCATTTATGATATTCACCCTAGAAGCCCAATTTACCTTTTTTTTAGTTTGCTCTCTCCTCCCCAATAACTTATTTATAAACCTTCGCGGGCACCGCCTTGAATGACTACGGACGCCTATAGTCAATCGCATAATTGTTATGCAGACGTGTTGTCCTTGTCCCCTGCAAAGGGCCACCGAAAACTTAAATGGGAAGAAAATCGACTGCAAAGCTCACTACGCGGCGATAGGTACTTTGCCAGATGCCGGAGCCTACACTACCTCCTACCATGTGGCACTACCTCTTACCATTTGGCACTACATCTTACCATGTGGCACTACCTCTTACCATGTGGCACTACCTCTTACCATTTGGCACTACCTCTTACCATGTGGCACTACCTCTTACCATGTAGCACTACCGCTTACCATGTGACACTTCCTCTTACCATGTGGCACTACCTCTTACCATGTGGCACTACCTCTTACCATGTGGCACTACCTCTTACCTCTTAGTGTTAAATTAGTATGTAATAGTCAAACGCGTAAAGGATTTCACGAATACCTGAAGCATTAGGTTACAGTTTAATCGTATTTCAAGGTACCGGCATAAACATGATTTATTTATTACTTAAGTTTTGACTACCGGGTGACCTCTGTATGTAATTAGACAACGTGTACGTTTATATATTTTGGATATGAATGTACTTAACTTTTTAGTTAAGGTGATAACGGATAGTTAATTTTTTGATAATTTTCGTCTTTCATTCGGTGCCTTTGACTCGAAATGTTCAGATGATAAGAGACTCCTTATCATTTTTTTCGTTTTCGTTCGAAAACTTAAGGGAATAAATTAATTTTCTGTTACGTGACAGTGACATGTCACCTAGGTGCCTAAGATGAGATGCATGTACACATGCACACATTAAACATTTTGCATGGCATAACCGCTAGTATTATTTAAAACAAAAGATAACGGAAGCAATTATGTAATTGGTCACAAGAATTTTTAAAATGCATTTAAACTTTTTTTTACTTCTATCGACGCGGTCAGGGACAAACATTACTCTTAAATTATAGTTAAAATACAGTTTTATTCATTGGATATTATAACCATGTGAGTTTCCTTGTTTACCGGTTTTAATATTTCAACTAACAATAATAATAAATGACTTTAAGACTTTCAATAAATAATCTTACAAAATACAAAATCTTACAATTTGCCAATGTGTTGTGTTGCAAAAAATTTAAGAAGTGGTTTAACATTCGTAAGTACTTGTAGTCGCGATTTTAACAACGCTACGTAACTCATCATGCGAACAATAATAATAAATAAATAAATAAATTTATTGCAATGCAAAAGACACAGAAACTTCATCAATAATTACGTGTATCTTATATATCAATGTGTCAAATGCATGATAGTGTGTGTAAAGTTTTATTTACATTACTTATTATTATTAAAACATATTAGCGTTCTGCACTTCTCTTACACGTAAACTATAACGGCCTGGCCACGGACACAGCGGTGCGTCTTGCGGCGCGGTGAGCGGATCGTCGGTCTCTCTCTCACTCGCGCGTCGAGTATTGCCTCGCCGCTCGCCGCGCCGCAAATCGCACCGCTGTGGCCGTGGCATGGCGCATACATTTTGTATGTCACGTCTTGCCGCTCACCTCGCGCTCGCCGCGCCGCAATTCGCACCGCTGCACAGTGGGCCGAAACGGGCCGCTAGTGGAATTAGGAACTTGAAAAAAAAAGTTTTATATTTTTAAATTTTATAAATTGCGTTGGATTTATCTACCAATTATAAGAAACTTTTATATATGTCGATTTTTCGAATAACTTAGTATTTTCAGAGTTTTTAATATCCAAAGTTATTTTTGTATGAAGCAAACCACAAAAATCTAAAAATCTCGAAATTCTCAAATTTTCTCAAAGATTTGACTTTTTGTATCCATAGTATGTATATTTGTCCTATTTTAGCCCCTAGTCTCAGGTTGCGATTTTTTGCGATTTGGTTGCAATTTCAGCTTTTGTTCTCTATTCCACACCACCCTAGACGTTAAGAACTAGGCGCGTTTTTTTTTTATCGTGGTGTCCCCTTGAGGCCTAATCCACTAAAGATCTAATAAAAAGAATAATTTTAGAAAAAAAAAAATTAAAGAAATCACTATCACTGCTTAGTCACTGCTTTAATTCAATCACTGTAGAAATCACTATCACTGCTTAGTCACTGCTTTAATTCAATCACTGTCAAGGGTATCCACATTAACGAATGCAAAATTTTCCTGTTCGTCATCATCAAATATCCCTTCCTGTTCGATAATTAATAAAGATAGTGCCTCTCCTGACATAGTTTTAAGTTTTCTGCGAAGTTTAGGGCGTTTCGTCGAAAAAAATATCTTCATATGTAACTTTTCTGCAGTATTTCTTGGAATGGTGTTGGCGGTACCTACGAAAGTCTTTGTTTCTAGCTTCGGCAGCTTCTTCTGATAGCTGTCCAATTGGTATTAGACCAAAACTTTCAATGATAGCTGCACCATGCATAAGAACTTTATGAATACTTGAAGGCATATAATACCAGCTGTACAAGTCCAAATACAGTTGCATGGTATCTTGAGCATATTCATGAAATTTGACTGTGTGAATGCGGTAGCCCGATGAAATTGCCTCTAAAATTATTGCAAATCGCTTAATTAATTCCTCATTGACTCCAGTTATCTCAGCAGTTATGTTTGGATTCGCAAAAAATCTTCTAGCGGTATTTCCGTTATTAGTGGAGCCGTGACCTTGTATGACGATATCAATTAGAAGTCCCGTTCTACTTTTAAAGGCGTCTTGTATGTTTTTCTTCCTGCTTTCCATCATGCACTTCGTATCTCCCTTAACAGTCCATGTCTGTATCGTTAATCTGTAAGCTATATGCAGAATGCATTCCATCATTCGTATCCAGATGTGCAATGATGACAATCCGTATCTACAGAGATCTGGATCAGTCGGTTTTGACGCAATTAAAGGTAAATTATTCATTTCAGTAGGAGTGGCTTTACAAATGTCGCATCTCTGAGCTGAAGTGTCACATAAAATTGATGTTGCTTTTCCGTCTATCATTGTCATTAATAAAGAATGTGTAATCTTTATTTCTCCAACCTCTGTTTCCACTAAATTGGCCATCTCTTTCTCTATAGCACATCTTTCCCGCAATATGGTTATTTTGTTTTCTTTCACAAATTCGAAAAAGATGGGATGACACCAGTATGATGAATTCGGCGAATCATTTTGCCAGATGACTTGTTCGCCGGAAACCAATTTAATTGGTACTAAGCTTCCCATGAATATGCTTGAATCATCATGTTGACTTTCTATATTGTTATCGTCTATTAGGATTGTTTGCTTGTAATTGGCTTGGTTCGAAGCACCGTCAAATCCCCACTTACTAATGAGTGTCAATTCTTTACAATCATTATCAATAACGAGTGGCATCATTATTCTTCTTGTCGTTATATCCAGTAGAGCTTGTAACTTTATTTTGGACGAAGTTTCTGTCGCTGTGATAGCGTCTTTCGGTGGATAGCATTCTTGTTTTGCATGTTGCACTTGATAATAGGATGGAAATATATTGCTATCTTTTTCCTTAACACTTTTTCTTAAAGTATTGTATTGCCATTTGGTTAACTTAAGTGATAGAGATAACCCCAAAGCCTCATCCGGAGAAAAAGCTGATTTTGTTTCTTTAACAGAAATGCAACTTTTTTACTTTTCTCTCTTGTGGATTCTTAAGTAAATGTTCTAATATTTCAGCAATTTCCTCATTCCCATCTGCTTTTAACTGCGCAGAATATGCATATTTTATTTCGTCCGATGACAAATGAAAGTTTTCTGCTCGTTTTTTTTCTGTTTAGGACCTAATTCGCAAAAAGGTTTTCTAGGGCTTTGTTCAGTGGAGATACTTGCACTGATAGAAGCTTTTAATGGTGACACAAATTGAGTCGATGTACTGGGTACTGAGTGAATTTCATTACTGTCTATTAAACATTTAATAAAGTCTGACCATATTATGCTTGATTGTATTCGTTATTTTTGTTTTAAATACATTTTCTTTGTTATTAGCGTTTTGCCATCTTCTATTCAAATTATAACAAAATTTTGCACAAAATGATTTTAAAGTCTTCTCATGTTCATCACTTAATTCGACTAAAAGTTTGGACTTTATCTTGCTGCACAAGCCATCATTATTTTTAATACTACCACTGGCTTTTAGAGTAACGAAAAGATCAAGGTTTGTCACTAAATCATTAAACATTTTCACTAACTTATCTCACACTTTCTCACACACACAGAAAACAAATAAATAATAGTATGTAGGCGAAGTGTATCTATTACGGTGGGTAATAGAACACTGAAGTGGGTTCGAATGCAACCGTACATTCTGTACACTGTCGTTGCACCAATCACGTTACGACACGTCATAACTTGTTATTGCGTTTGCGCGCGCTCTTATCACTTGATTCCTGGAAATGAGTGTCAAAACAAGTGACGTCACTTGTTTTGACACTTATTTCCGGGAATCAAATAGGGTGGTGGAAAATTTCGAACATTAATTTAAGCTTTTTAAAGAAATTTTATAAGCAGGTAATGAGATGCTTCAGTCAGTTTAATATTTATTTATTTACTAATTTAGTTATAGACATACCAACAGTCCAAAGTAGTATAAATCATTTAAATTTATTTCAAATACTCGAATTGCTGAACTAAGAAGCCATGACATTTCATATAATATTGAATTGGCTATATCTCCGAAACTACTAGTTAAATTAAAAAAAGTCAAAGAATAAAAATGGTTTAAATATATGTCTAGATACCAAAACCATACATTTTAACTCCTATTTCCCAACATTGTAATTCCAGCCCACTGTGCGCTGTGGCCGTGGCAGAGCGGTTAGTGTGCCAAATTTCATACTCCTCCGTCCGCGCAAGTTTATGTGTCAGGAGTCCGCGGTCCGTCAGCTACACCGTGACATTCAGTCATGTCTGATGTGTACATACAGTGATTTTTTAATATTTATAATACATGTTACATAAATAAGGTTTGTTTTCTCTTCCTCAAATTTTCTGTGACAGGAGTCGACGGAGCTTTTAAATTCTGGAAAGGGGTCTGTGATTACAAAAAGTTTAAGAAACCCTGCCCTAAGGGGAAAGGGCCACCTCAATAATACCCACAGTACCAACCTACCTATGTTACGAGATTGTTTATTCAAAACGTAGAGGGTAAGAGGTGTAGGGGCCCCTAGCTAAAACAATACCACAGTATGTCTATAGACGATATTATGTATCATATCACGATATAGTGATCTGAACGTGATCTGAAGGCTAAATTGTCGAGTTTCGTACATTTGGGTGAGGTAAACGGTGGTGCATTATCCTTTGGTGGTACTGACAGATGTAGGTATATGGCTTGCTATGGTGATCCGCATCGATCGTGTTTCCTCTTATGTCGTCTATGCATATAAAATATTTAATAAAAACAGTAAACATGTAGCAATGTACAAGGAAATAAAGGACCGGACTTAATTAGTAGTTAACGGAACACAGTCATTCTTTTTATGCCACCGTTTACATAATTACCCGAGCGTAACAACAAAAACAAATAAATAATATATCATTTATAATATTGTATGTATAATTGATAGTATATAAATAAGAATAATATATTATTTACAATCTTAGAGATGAACAATTAATAATAGTTGAAGCCAAAGGTGAATAGGATTGAACTTTATCACAGATGAGACTTTTCACTCCGGGGTTGGCCGAACTCACTAGTGAGTGCGGCGAATACGCTACTAACTATTATGGCCTGCGCAGACTGGTGATGCGACTAGAGTCATATTTTTACTCGAGTCACTCGAGTCAGTTTGTCAAACTCGTACTAGAGTAAAAAAAATCCTACTCGAGTGAATTTGCACTCGAGTTACCGAGTGAACTCTTCGCGCCGAGTACATTCGGGTCGCCGAGTACACTCGAGAGAGTATAACTCGAGTGAGGGAACAATCTTACTCGAGTAACTCGAGTAGCAAACTCCTACTCGAGTCGCATTACTAGCGCAGACTAGCGATTTTAGTCCGAGGACTTTTAGTCCGCGGACTTTTTTGTCCGCTAAAATAGAACGCTTACAACTGTATGGAGTAACGCAAACGAGTGATAAAAGTAATAAAAGCCGTAGGGTGGGGTCAAACTATAATACAAGGTGTTTCAAAAGAAAGTTAACATTTGTTTTGGTTATTACGTGAACATAACTATTTTGAGGAGCGCGGGGTGTGCGTCAATCGGTAGGTTGGCTCTTGGGAATTAAGTCGCTATGGAGCATTTTTCGGGAGCGGGACCGTGCATTATGCGTACGCGAGTTTTATAATAACGGTAATTCGACGACTGTAGCGCGAAGAAAATTCTGCAACATTCGACATATTCGTCATTTGAATGATGCTCCTTGGAGCATCATCACTTGACTCATTGCAAAACCGGATCAATACTGGGAAAACAAAAATCCGGGCGTCCAAGATCTTCGAGAACCGTCGAAAACGTAGCGTCACCCAGGCTATTCGGGTCGATCCGAACCTTTTAATTCGGAAGCGTGCTGTGGCCTTAAACGAGCACGTGGTCATTATGCCGCATTTTGCATAAAGATTTAAAACATCACCCCTACAGAATCAGTTGGTGTAAGAATTAATGCCTCAGGATGCTGGTTAGAGGCTTCACAGTTTTCCGACGTTTACCAACATCTTGTTTCAGATGAAGCCCATTTTCATCTTATTGGACACGTTAACAAGCAAAATTGCCACTACTGAAGTGCATCCAATCCGAAAAAAAACACCAGAAACCCCCACGTTCGTCTAAAGTGAGCGTATAGGCCGCAATGTAGGCGCGAAGAATTATCGGCCCTTACGTTTTTGAAGATGAAAGGAGACGCACAGTTACGGTGACTTCGGAGCGTTATGTGGAGATGTGGGACAACTTCTTTTTTGCCTGAGTTGCAAAACTTTCCTGGTTAAAACCAAAGAGCACGGTTCCAGCAGGATGGTACAACTTCACACATGCCCAACAGGTCTCTACCAAAAGTTCGTGAGATTTTTCAAGGGAAATTGATCTCTAGGTGAGGTTACATAAGTTGGCCTCCACGTAGTTTTGATTTGACACCAATGGACTTTTTCCTGTGTAGATATGTCAAATCCGGTACCTCTCTCGAATTGCGGGAGATGCACGGGGGTTTGCTCACCGGCTCAGTTCCCCAACGTGTAATTCTTGACTCTCTACAAATATTTAAGTACCCTCTCGTTATACCAGTCTCCTCTTTCAGGGGCCCGACATCACAGATACAGAAGTCGTCATCGGCCCTGTCAGTCCTGGTTTTTGCAGCTATGACTTTACATGTCCTTCCTCTTCGTGTGCCATGTATGCGCAAATGTCTTCAGCTGACCAAAACTTTGACCGGTTGCGACTAAAACCTGATGATAGACTGTGGTCCGCATGATGCCATCCAACATTACATTTCGCTCGTCTCTATACAAGTCACATTCCCACAGAACATGGTCTTTGGTCTCAACTTCATGTCCACACAGGCAGGATGGCATTTCGCATATCGCCATTCTGTGCAGGCGACCTCTAAAGTCTGTTGTCTCCGCCATATGATGGAACACCCTTAGAGGTTTTAGTGGGAATTGTTATATATTATTATATTTTATTATTATATTATTAAATTTAGACATTAAGGATGAATCGAGAAGACTGAAAGAATGACAAGGACAAAAATATACCAAAAACCATATAAAGAATATATACAAATAATAAACCTACATTTTTATCATTATTTTACATAATATAAAATATTATAAATATTTTATAATATAACTACATAATATTATACTTAATATAGTAAACTAATGTATGTGTAAACTAATTTATAAGAGTCTTAGGAAATTACTCTTCACTATGGTTTTGAATACGCTGATGGACTCTGCCGCAAGTCCTCAGGAAGTACATTCCACAGCAGTTAATGATTTTCCATAAAAAGACGTGCATAGAATGGTATAATTAATGACTTTTATATAGTACTGATCTTAAAGGTCTGTCGCTCTGAAAAGTGTCATAAAAGCGTGGCCCCTGAAGGTGGGAGGAGAAAAGAGGGCAGCGCATCTGTATAGCCTCTATGCGGATGTCTACGGGCGTCGGTAGTCATAACATTGGCTCCGACTGCTCGATGGCTCCCATATACCATAAAAAAGCGTTCAGAAAGATAGGGAGGAGATGAAGTTTAAAGAGCTTTCAAGAGAATCATTTAAATGTGTGAATTTCATCAAAGAATTTTTTGAGGAAGGCATTGAAGTTTATTGCGGAATTTATAAATGTGAACCGGATTCGGATAGCCTTCCCGGATAACTAGGCTATCTAACGTAGAAAGATTTTTTCGAATCGGACGACTACTTCCTGAACTATAGGTACAGCTAACTGCTAAACGCGCAAGTTCCACCTCTTCCTTTTTTCTTTTCCATTTATTCTTTTCAGCTTTATAAAATATATCTATAGATGTTAACTATAATACCTAGTGTTAAACTGATAATTGAAACACAGTTTCGAACTGCGATTGTTTTTAAGTCACCTGTCCGACCTCTGGTGTTCAAACGCGTTTCAATGACCTTCCCAGCTGGAGTGCGATTACAATATATTAAATATTCATAACTACTGTACAGTATAAAGCGGGACGGAGTTAGAGACGTGCGACTGAGTCAGAAATTATTTTCTGGCTACACGTACACTATGTGTGTAGATTGTAGCGCGGGTTCCAGGTGGGGGCTTAGAAGGGCTGCAGCCCCGAGCCCCGTTCAGCATAAGGGTCTTAAGATCATGTTTGTACCATATTACATGAGACCGGCGTGAAGTGACAGCTGTGCTGTCGCGTTTCGTGCGATGTGTAAGTAGCCCGTGGCCCATGGACGGAGGAGGAGGAAGGAGGACAACGCATCCGTGTATAAACTATGCGGATGGCTATGGGCGTCGGTAGTCACGACGATGGCTTCGATTGCTCGTTTGCCCCCTTATACTATAAAAAAAAAAAAAATATAACCAATAAAAGGTTCCATTCTCCACCCCCAAGATCTTCAAGCATCGGGCCTTAATCCAGCGCTGTTTGACAGATTTTAATTTATAAGGTGTAAAGAACGTCTTGATTGAGCAAGTCAGAGAGTTAATCAGTGAGAAAATGTTGTAAGTCAGGGTTTGTTTCAATTTGATGTTAGATTGTATTTGCATACCTCGATTTGGAGATAATCTAATACCGTGTTTACTGCGAGTGTGTTGTTTCTTTATATCACCCTGGAGGTCATAGCCCAGCTCGCGTTCAGCCTTCTAGCCGCGTTCGTAATGAACAGGTATATCTAGGTAAATACTTATTGCAACACGTGGTGAGAGGTGTTGCTGTGTGCGCTCGCCGGTAACTAATAAGCCTTATGGATGATTAGAAGCTCGACTGAGTAAGAAGTCCATGAAACGCTGAAAAGTGTATTTCCATATGCATTTCACATTTGCGTTAAGTTGAAGACAACAACACCAATAGAAACTGTCATGCTACTGGCCGAGGCCTGGTTATCCGTAGGTTCGGGCGCGAACATCGGTAGAGTGCGTCGAAGTGTTCGCATGTAATAAATAGGCTATTTGACACTATCAAAAATATACTACGTACTCTAGTCATCATATTAATTATGATAATAATAAACCAAATGCAAGTCTATTTTATATAAAAAATTGCATATTTATTGTAAAATTTGCGAAATAAAGTAGCAATTAGTTGTCAACGTCAAAAACCTTTTGTGATTGGTTGAAACTTAGATGACGTCACTGGCAAGTAAACTAGCCGAAATGCCTAGTGTTTACACTTTTGTCACTTGCGTTTGACGGCAATCTTGAATCTAATAATATTGCGCCGCCATGACAATTTGCACTGTTTTAGGCGCGAGTGTAATATGTATCAAACTTTAACTTTTTTTTTGTTGTTAATACTGCTTATTTTCTGAAAATATTTATGCAACGTGTTTAACAAGTCATAAAGTATGAAATAAAAAAAATAAAAAATTGTCAAATATCCTATTTAATTTGTGTGTTACACATATTGTTGTATTAAAATAGGAAAACCTTGTTTGGGACTGGAGTTCATTATTCTCTCTCATGACTTTTACTCTTTCAAGGATATTGTAAGTGCAATGCATTTTGCGTTTGATAGTAATCTAGATAGCATAAAATTTTAACGGAAACTTTAATGGAGAAGGCTATATATAGTTTTATTTACATATAAGGTTAAGTCATTTTCTCGGAGCCAGTTATGAGCTATGATTACTGTTTTGAGTTAGTGACCTCCTGCCAAGATTTGGCGGCATAAAAGAGAACTGTGTCATCAGCATATGACATGATGTTCCCAACGTCATGGAGAGCAGAAAGGCGATTGGGCCGAGTATACTGCCCTGGGGAACACTGAACTTTTCAAGGAAAAGGTGATTTTTATCGCCTATTTTCGACTGAGTACGATGTGTTATATATTTTAAAATAATTTAAATTGAAAATAAACTCTTATTTAACACATTCTGAGAGATTTAAACTTGCTGATCAGCCGGGGAATAGATGTGTCAAAAGCTTGTCACAAATCTACAAAAGATTCATTTACTGTTTTTGTCTAAATAAGTAGCTATATATTGTGAACGATATCAATAGTTAAGCTTAGATGACGGAAACGAAACTGCAGATATGATAATAAATTGTTTTTTTCTAGGTAATTTATTAGTCGATGATTAATGATTCTTTCCAATACTTTAGATAGTGCCCGGAGAATAGAAATAGGTCTATAGTTTTATATAAAGTCACTTTTTCCTATTTTAAATGAAGGGCAAATTTGTGATTTTTTAAATAATATTAAATATATTCATGATTAATATAAATGTTTTAAGTCAGATCCTAGTTATACAATATAGTCACAGATGCAGTCCGTTCGTTTCTGTAGCAATACCCTGCAGCAGAATATAATGTCGCATTATATTCTGCTGCAGGGTATTGCTACATTCGTGAGGCTCGTTGAAAAGTTCTCTCTTTTTTTTCCAGGTCCCCCCGCGGCCGGCTGGGCAGCGCACGGAGCCGGAGAGCAGCACCGGCTTCCCGGGCTTCGGCTTCGGCGAGGGCTTCCACATGTCCTTCGGTATCGGAGCCTTCCCCTTCGGCGTCTTTACGTCCACCTTTAACTTCGGCGACCCACGCCCCAGCGCAGGTACGTCGCATACAACAGTTCTGTTCTTATATCGATGCGGTCTCGGTCATCAAACGGGAGCGGTGGCTTGAGTGTTTCGCTCCCTTTCCCACTCACTCACTCTTATGGACAGGAGCAGTGCTGCATATAATATAATGATGTCGATAAGTTTTTATGTGACTTTTAAGGTTTAATCGACAATGGCCTTGTGCCCGCGCCGGTAACGCACAACCCTAACCTGATAATGATTTATGGACCCTACAGACACATAATAACAGAACTATAGCCAGCAAACACCTCAGTCAAACAGTTTGCAGAAATAAGATCCACTTTCAAGTATAATATGTTTTCTAGACATTAAAGAAAAACTCAGATGCTTTTGAGAGGGCCTTGTCACTGACAGTATTCATTTGATGTTACTTTCCATATTTTAAAGGAGAAGTCTAGATTTTTTAAATTCATTAACATATTATGATCGCCTGCCAACTGTTGCTATTTGACTTCGGTGAGGCTTCTCTAGTCAAAAGCTTGCAACAAATGCATACCTTAGATGGTAGTACTGGGAAGAACATAGAGATATAAAGACTTACTTCTGATATCTATGGGGAAGAAGCATGTTATAATTTATTGGCAAACATTAAATCCTCAATATTAAAATGATATCCTTGATTTCACCAGAATTCAACCAGAATTGGGACGATAAATGTTTTATTTCAGCTGATATCTCAACTCACTTTCCAAACGGAAACCTTACTTCCAGCTCCCCGCGGCACCGCGCAGTACGAGGAGGAACAGTTCCTGTCCAAGATATTCCTGTGGGTGGCGATCCTGTTCGTGCTGTGGCTGATATTCGCGTGACCAGCGACCCGCCAGCTACTCCACCAGCCGCCAGGTGTGACGCGCGACTGTCAGACGTCACTCTGCCAACATGATCGCGGCGTCTAAGACTGGACTTAGGGCATCGACACATCGGAGCTAATGTCTGAGCGTTTCTGGGTGTAAGTGCCAATGCGCGTCCGAACAATCTGGAGTTTGGGCATCATGGAACTTACGTCTAAGACTGCACTTAGAACGTCACACTTGAACATATTACGTCGAATACTGCGTTTATATTCAGCCCTTAATCCTGCCCCTTGGCACTAAGGCAATAAATCCTTAAATAATTAGGTATTAATAGACAAGTATCGTGTTTACACATTTTACTGCCGACATTCCTTTTTCTGAATGTAAACGTAGTATGAGATTGTCTATGGAGATAATTAGGGCATAAACACATTAGAATTAAATCTGAGACTGGAGAGTTGTACATCGTCACACTAGAACCGACAAAAGTACAAAATGTACTGTCGTCTGATATAGGCTTATGAAGAATTAGAGTAAAGTAAATATGGCCTCAATATTCGGCTCCTGTTAACAATAATAATCAATATTGTTAGAATTTGGCAAGTGGCAACTTATATAATACTTATTGTATGAGTACATTGAATATTCGCTATAAAGTGCAATATGTCGCTACCCAAAAATGTAATCATCTTGTACATTAAACACACTTTTAGTGCGTTAAGTTTGTTAATAGTAGAGTCACCTTGATCGATGAGCGTAAGGAGAATTTAAAGATCGCTGTTTTGACATCCATTCATTTGCAACGCGCCTGTCGCGTGCGGATACGCTGCGGTATGCGGCGTAGTCTGTCCGAGCCCTTAAACTCAGTTTCACAGTGCTTAAATTATGTAATGAAATTGTATGTCGTTTATTGTGATAACTCCAGAAATGTCTCGCAACATGTAGGTTTGTGCGTCTTGTTTGTGGCTGTGTAAAAATTAATTTGTCTTGTACGACGTTATAAAACGGCAATTTAGGGAAGCTCACATTCCCATCTGTGGCAATGTAAATAAACCTGGTGGTCCATGTGTCGTCCTTAGATCCAGTGAGCTATATTAGACCCTTTAAGTCTCGTTAGAAATATGTATGTTATGTATTAAAGTTACTTAGAATATTTATTGTATTTACACATATACACATACATAGCTATTTTTAAAACACTAGCGAGCTCTCACATGTACATAGCTCAATATACAAACAACAGCATTTGTTCCACGACTTACCATAACTCAATAATTTAATTTTAAATGATTTTTTATGTTTTCTGCGTACTGTGGTGACATGTGTAGTAAGTAGATCTATGGTTAATTTGTATGAAACCTGATTGGTGACGCGAGACTCGCGCGCACTGTGGGTTTGTTGACCTTATATTACGTACTTTTTACGACTTATAACGCTGGGGCGACTATTTTTAGTACTACTACGGCTACTACTCGGATTTATTTTTGTGTGAAAAAAATATTGCTAATTATGAAAAGACGTAGAAGAAATATTGTTATAAAAGATGCTAGCTATCTGTATCTGATAGAATAATGGTGTTTTAAAAATATATTGTATATTCATCGTTAAAAATCTGAACTTTGATCTATTTTTTCCATGTGTTCTGTAATATATGCGGAGACATTTAGTGACCATAGATGTTCAATGTGATGCAAGCATTCGTTCCTGCTACCTGAGCTTATGAAGAATCGGCGCCCTCTTCTATCCCTTGTTACATATTTAATGTTAGTCCAGGTAACTTATACTGAGTCGAATTTTATTCAAATCCGTTCAGTAGTTTTTGCGTGAATGAGTAACAAAAATCTTTCGCATTTATAATATAAGTAGGAAGTCGGCGCTTGACCCGGAACACATTTCTACGTCGACATTCCCTTCACCAGCACGTCACATCAGTCCGCGAGCTGCCGTTACACCCGTTGGGCCTTCCACTTAAACTTATTGCAAAACATGGTACCAGTTGTTTGTTGACTGTTTCCGTTGTGTGATAAAACTGACTGAGTATTTGTCCAAAAACAGATTTTTTATAGTATAGGGGTTAAACAAGCTAAACAGATGCGTCGCCTTCTCTCCATCACCATGAGCCATCGGAAACACTTTGTCGCTTTACGCCGCTATCGTGAAGCGGGAGGTACCTCCCCAGTCGTGCCGACCCAATTCGGCTGCGGTGGCTTATAAAGTATATTAAAAATATAGCCTCAAATAAATTACTTAATTGTGCCGATATTAAGTCTATGGTTTTGTCGTCGGTCGAGACTTGAGCATTTCATAAACATTGTAGATGTGGGTGTATTGTGATTTGGTTCTTTGTATTTTTTTTTTGATCGTACTCAGCATATGCGGTAGCCCGCTTACGTTTCGATCTGTAGTACACGTCTTACTGTTGTAATATGTAGGCACTCACACACACATTACCTATGCGGACGGTCATCTAAAGGCTCGTTCACTCCCTTATACTATAAAAATAGTGTTACACGATATAATTATTAGGTATTTAGGTAAAAAGTATTGGACAAAAGGTGGACTGGAGCCTCTAGTAATAGAACAAGTGGCACATTCAAATGTTAAAAAAAATGTATGTTATATGTATTTCAATCCATTCATTATTTTTAATGACTCTTAAAATACTTGTGAATTGCAAACAAAAATCAAATGGCAACTTATCTGATACTCCATAAAGGTTTGTTCACACGATGTCGTGGCGGCGACGATACTGCTGAGCTCGCAGTGTCGTGTGAAAACCCCCTAAGTGTTACTTTCCGTATTAAAACATGTACACAAGCTTGTCATAATTTGACAGAGAAGCGATAATATCCATTCAGCCTCCTATTAGCGCTTCGCCTACGAATTAAGTTTCGCTAAAATCTCCTTCCTATATTTATGTTATTTAAATTAAAATCTAACAATAAAGTGAATTACCCGAAAAGGAGGTATTGGCACTTCGTCATATATTTTATTGTGTTATATTATATTTTCCAGTTGTCTAGGTCCCGGTTTCAGCTATCCTGCTATTGAATAGCACATTTTGGTCTAGATATTAGGTTGTTGGTAACATTTGCCAATCGATGGCAAATTCGACATCTGTGGATATGCCGATGTGTCCACTATATGTATTGCTTTTATTCGGTTATGTTAATATTTCTGTAAGATAGATGTATATAATTTCAACATGTTCACTGTAAATTATAAAATAAATATAAATATAGTATGTTTTCTTTGCAAATCCTATTGTAGTGTAAGTAGCAAAGGAGTAAAAAATTGGAATTAGGAAGTAATTACAATTTCTCTCCATAATAAAAACTCCTACTTTCTTCTGATTAAATTCGTTGCGGGTCCCAAAACAGATTTAGCTTGTCCCTTGGGCTGCCTGCGATCATATCAAAGGGTCAAGTGTGGTTGCCGCTGTCGATCCTGGCAACACAGCAGTAGCAACGATGGGAACGAGTGGTGGTCCAAAGCCCGTTTAAAAATAACATGTTCATTGTTTTGGCCTGCGCAGACGAGGGTTTTTATCCGCGGCGGAGAAAAAAGTACGCTTCGCGAATAAAAAGTCCGTCGCGGACTCAACGTACACGGTGAGCGATCATTTGTTGCCGGGAACGTACCTCACTCTTGAGCACAGAACGCGGACTAAAGTCCATCGTGTGCGTTGTTTCGCTTGGGGTCAATTCACACCAAAAGCGCGGCGAAGCGCAGTTTATGTGTCATATGAATTTCAACTTTATAATAATTACTATGATACTTATTATCGCATGAGAAACTCGGACGAGTCGCGCGGATTCCCGCGACTGCGCGAGAATTCGCTGGAATCCGAGCGGAAGTCGCGAGAATTCGATAATAAGTACTACAGTAATGAAAATAAAGTTTAAATTTATATGACACTGAAAGTGCGCTCCGCTTCGCCGCGCTTTTGGTGTGAATTGAGCCTTAGTCTCTAGAGTTCTATTTTTCTCGGGGACTATCTTATGCAGTGGCGGCCTTAGGGGGTGGCGAACGGGGCAATCGCCCGGGGCCTCGCGCTTACAGGGGCCTCGCGCAACAACCCAAGCAAATTTAAAAAAAAAACGTACCTAACTACCTATATTTAAATAAAGTTAGTTTTACTTTATTAAACTAATTCATTAATTCAAAACATAATTATTGAATAAAACATTATTTAGCACTCGAATATTGCTGATCGAAACACTTGATCGGTTTTTTTAATCGCGTAATACTCTGGTTTGTTTTCGTTCAACTCTTGTGATTTTGGAATTATTTTGCTTGCAATATGAGTTACAAAGTAGTTACTGTACCGAACAAGTCTTTTATTTTTATTGAATATTACTTTCTTTATGCTATTTAAAGTATTGAGTGAGCTGGATAAGTGTAAATTATATATAGTATTTGAACTATTGAGTAATTTGAAAATGTGGAAAAAACTAGGGCAAAATATTTGGTTCCATGTATAATGG
>LUGF01045410.1:213877-224952 GCA_001625245.1 Calycopis cecrops
GATAAAGTTTCGCATTTGTAATATTAATAGGATAGGATTAGGATTAGCATTTAAACTGAAGTAGGTAGCTGTTTGGTGTCCGGCTACTGTCGGTAGGTAGGTGTATATAATATCAGATCTTTCAGAGGCCACCCGCGCGTCTGTACGTCAGCACCAGACACCTAAAGACTGTCGTCTGTCTGTATCAAAACTTGCAGGCTTCAAGAACCGCATTAGGACAGCTTTCACTTAGGCCTATTATGTATGTACAGTACAGTAAAGGAATGTGAACAGCATAATTATCCAACTCAGACACGCTGCGTTCATTTATACTGGTTATTATATAATGGTTAGTGCTATGCTGCATTGCAGCGAAATTAGGCTCCACGACCGTGAAGGTGACCTGTTTCACATGATACCGCCGTAAAGTGGTAACTATGCCACTGGTTTTCTTGTTTCTTGCAGTTTGTACGGGTGGACCAGCGGAGGGAAGCAGGAAAGGAAACGCATTTACGTAACGATCATGCGGATGTCCGTGGCCGTCAGTAGTCATCATAAGGGTCAATTCACACCAAAAGCGCGGCGAAGCGAAGCGACGCGCCCGGTAGGGAAGGCGCGGATTCGCGCGAAGGCTCGAGGATTCGCTGGAATGCTCGAGGATTCGCTGGAATGCTCGAGGATTCGCTGGAATGCTCGAGGATTCGCTGGAATGCTCGAGAAGTCGCGGGCCTCCGCGAGCGTTGGTATTGTATAAGCAGTCGTACATTTGCACCAAATAAATAAGCTTTTCTTCATTCATTTCTAACACTTAATTTTTTTGTTTGTGTGTTGTAAACACTGTATTAATTACCTACACTGCAAGGAATGAATGCAATGCTCGGACGCAACAGACGCGAGCGGGGAGCGGGCGCGACACTTCCAGCGGCCGCTCGCGACTGCGCGAGCATTCCCGAGAATTTCCGCGAAGTCGCACGGCTCCGATTATGGAATTCCAGCGAAGTCTCGCGCATTCGAGCGACTTCGCGCGAATCCGCGCGTCTCGTTCGAGTTTCTTATGCGATAATAAGTATTATAATAATTGTTACAAAGTTGAAATTCATATGACACATAAACTGCGCTCCGTTTTGCTGCGCTTCGCCGCGCTTTTGGTGTGAATTGACCCTAAAGCTCCCAACTCACACCTTTTCATTTTTACTATAAAAATAGTTTTTGTTACATATAGAGAGTTAGTAAAGTACAAAATGAAACCAACAATAAAAGTCACTCATTTATTTCCACATGTGTACTAACATTACTTCATATCTGTTACATAACCTAAAACTTAATTATATTTACTTAAACAATCCTTTTTAATTAATCTATTTACTGTCTATACTGAAGCTATACAAGAATCAACTTACTCACTACAATAAAATTACTGTATCCGATTTTGTCGCTATTTGCTTCTGAAACGACGGGCCTTTTATACAACTAAATAAAATGCGATAAAATCCTCTATAACAGTTTTATTGTAATTATGAATGGCTGTTGCATGTATTTTTTTTTTATGGTATAGGGGGGCGAACGAGCAGTCTGAGCCATTTTCCTGACTACCTACGACTATAGGCATTCGCATAAAGGCCATGCAGATGCGCTGCCCTCCTTTCTCCTCCCACCTTCATGGGCCACCGGCTACTTACACGCAGCATGAAATGAGACAGCACAGGTGTCAATTAACGCCGGTCTCGTGTAAGCAAGAGGTACCTCCCCGGTTGTGCCTGCCCAATTCGGCTGCATGAAAGCATGCAGTATGCGACTACCACTTACTAAACTAAAGACTTCGTATATTCGTATTAAAGAATTCTTATAGGATAAGCGAATACTCATTCCCCCAGAACTGTTGTTAGCTCAAACTATATTTACTGCTGTTTTAAATTACAGATATTCATCTTAAAAACAATATCTTCAGTTATAGAAATATATAAAATAAATTTTCTTCAAAATAATATATTTTCTAATCCAACACATTTACCTGGCATTATAGAGTATTCTACACTGCTATGCTTAAGACTTGTCAATTCCATGATGCTTAAGGGACAATAATAATATAAAATCGAAAGGAAATTGGTAATGGACAAAGGCAATTTATTTACCGAAACCATAGTAAACGGGTTATAACTGTCCCGACTCCCGTGTTGTCCTCTCTAACCCAGTAGATTGCAAATCTACCATGGCACCATCTCAAACATGACACCACCGCCAAGCGATACAATTGAAGGGATTATTACAAGACTTGATGGGCTATTTTAAATTTAATACGTACATTATTCACGTCATGATAACCCCAATGTCTTTTACTTGCCAGAAGATTTAAGTGTCAGAAAAATGCACAAACTATTTTTGGATAATATGTACAGAATAAACGTGATTTATATAGTATACTGGTATATTCTGTCTGTGATAGTTATCGATTGAAATTTAAATCTGCTGTATTACCAGAAACAAAGAGAAGTTTGGAAATTGAGCATAAACTTCATCTAGCAAAAGCAGACAAATTTCACCAAATTAAAAGGAACTTTAAACAAAAAGCACAGCAAGTTAATGAGATGGTTATTAGTTTTGATTATATGCAGAATCTGCCCCTGCCCCACATTCGTACAGGTGATGTTTTTTTTCGCCCATCAGTTGTGGATGTATGTTTTTGGTAAATTTCCATTTTTTTATTCTCCATGATGGTAGGTTTAAATATTGAAAATTGATATGTTATCAATCAAATACATCATATTGAATAAATGATCAAAAGTTTTAACATAAGTAATGAAAAATGTGGATTGGAGATAGTTTTTTTTATTTCATGTAAAATTATTTCTAAAAAGTTGTGTTGTTTTTGTAAAAATCCCTTCAATTACCGTCGCGTTTCGTTTGGTTTGCGAGTTTCATTTGGCTCATTTGAGAGGAGGACAACACGTTTGCATTATGCGGATGTATATGGGCGTCAATAGTCATCAGAAGATTGAGATACATTATGTCTCCTTATACTACATAAAAAGACATCTCATGCTTTGGAAAAAATTATACAGATACCCTTTTTGAATTATATGCTTCAGTCGAGATGGACACCTATACTATATTGGTCACCGCACACTTATCAACTCGTAAAGGGAACGAAAACGTATCGCCTTCGCTTTTCGAGGCGAGGCGATTACGTTACGTTTCACATTTGTGTGCTTTGCAATATGGATGGATATACAAAGAATTCTGAACGGCTCGAGGCGATACGTTTACGTTCCCTTTTAGAGTTTATAAGTGTGCGGTGACCATATAACGAACAAACTCTTCAGTCTATCAGGCACTGCTCTGGACCATATAGCTCGAGCGGGGCGTTGTAGCTCCTACTAGAGTCTGTACAGCTTGACCGAGACGGAGCTCCTACTCGAGTCCGTACAGCTTGAGCGTGCGGTCCATACTCGTGGAGGCGAGGTACTGCGCGCGCGCGCCGAAGCGCACGCCCGTGGCCGTGGCCGTGTGGTCGTTGAGGTACAGCAGCTGCTGCCACTGGCGGCACAGGAACACGCGCACGTCCGTCCCGGCCACCGCCAGGTACGTGCCACTCTGGTCGAAGCACAGCTCCTTGATGGAGTATCCCTCGTCTAACTGGATCGTCTTGAAGTTCTTCAGCTTACGCAGATCCCACAGTTTGACGCAGGCGTCCTCCGCCGCCGTGGCGAGGTAGTAGCCGTTCTCGGAGAACGATATGGAGGTGACCGGCCCGACGTGACCGGGGAAGTTGGCCACGTTGCTCTGCTCCTTCAGATCCCAGATCTTCACCTGCGAGTTCTCGGTGCCGGTGCCGAAGATGAGACCGTCGGGGTGGAACTGAGCCGTGGTCAGGCTCACACCGGAGGCGTCGCTAACCTGCATTTGGAAGATATTGAGAATGATAATGGCGTCCTTGCCGAATTTCGGCTACGGCGGCCGTCTCTACAGAGACGAGCCGTCTGCGCAGGACATATAGTGCTATAGTACTATAGTGCACTAGTGTGCGCGGAGACACAAGTTCACTCTCTATTCCCTTATTCTCATGTTCCGATGGGACGGCAGTCCGACACGACCAAAGAGAAATCAGGCGCAGGACCGACGGCTTAACGTGCTCTTCGAGGCACGGGGGTATAGCACCGTCAACTTCCTGATTCTTACGGACTGTTATTAGAAATTGAAAAATCTTAATAACAATTTGTGGTCCGATCCGGGATTCGAACCCGGGACTGAATACAAAAAAAGCTTACCACTAGACCACCAGGCAGTCGAAAAGGTGGGAATGATAAAAAACACGGAACTAATGATAAGAATTTGCTTGGTAATGGTGGTGGTGGTGCTCTGTACCTTGGTGAGCAGCGCGCCTGTGCGTATGTCGGAGAAGGCCCAGTGCTGGTCGGCGGAGGTGGACAGCACGTAGTCGCCGGTGGGGTGCAGCGAGAGACCCGTCACGGCGCCGGAGTGGGCGCGCACCACGCAGCTCGTCGACGAACTGACAACAGACGGACATACATTATTCAAACGAAAGTCATTATATAGATATTGATGACGCGACAAAAAAGAGTGCCATGCCTTGACATAAGAGCTCTTAAATTACTATATAATAATTTAGTCCACATACTCATCAGCGTCGGTTAAGCCGTTTTAAAATATATTCTATACTTATATTGTAAACATTTTTTTTGTTAGTTTGTATCAAAACGGCTCGAAAACTATTGGACCGATTTTACCAATTCTTTTACTAATGCTAGATATACAGGAAGTAACATAGTATTTTATTACAATCAGATAATTTTTAACCCCCAACGAAGAGGACATGTGTCGACTAGTAAACTATAAAATTGGAAACTCTTGCTTCCGTTTAGAATTGCTAATTGGGCATGTGGTCTTATCATGTGCCCCCCTTCCACTTATGGCACAACAGAAACTGATACTCACGTCGGCACATTCCACACACGTATAGTGTGATCGGGAGACGCTGTGATGACTGTATCCTCATCGGGATGGTAGATGACTCGAGTGACCTTCTTCGTGTGTCCCTTGAGGATGGCCACCACTTGCTCTGTGTCCTTGTTGAACACAGTCGCGTTCTTATCGTTACCACCGGTCAGCAGGCGGCTGTGGTCTGACGGGTTGATGTCCAGAGCCAGGATACCCGGCACACTGGCTGAATGGAGACCCTGGAATGTATAGGTAATATTTTAGAATTGGAAAATTAAGATATTTCTCATTTACTCACATTTATCTCTTAAATATTAGACAGAAGCTGGTTGAATGAGCTGTCAGCATTGTGACTCAGCATAGGCACTCAGTCAATAAAATAATTCCTACATAGTGACTTGGTGTTCGGATCATTTCAGCGAACTCGATTTTTATATTCTGGCGTTGTGTTTGCTATATGTAATTGGAGCAGTTATAATCTAGGATACATTATTGTTAGTTCAGGGCGTCAGACGCCATCTCCAACTACGATCTGTGGCGTGGTACTGAATACATATTAAATTACTAACTTAGGCACCTATGTGACACAAGTCACTGTCACGTAACAAAGTTCAGACTAATACGTACGGGATGCGAGGCGAGCGTGATGAAGGATCTGATCTGGTCAGCCCCGAGCAGCCCCTCGGGCACGGTGCGTCCGCGCCGCTTGCGCTCCTGCGTGAGGGCCGTGGCGCGCTCCTGCAGCCGCGACACCACCTCCGCCGACATGCCCACCGCCGCCGCGCCCGCGCCCGCGCCCACCTCGGGCTGATCGACAGACAAATGTCACATACTGTAGAGTTAAATCATTTGTACACAGTTGATACATCCAAATTTACATTATTAATGACACTATATACAAGTGTGATCTAAAGTAACACTCTTCACACTTTAATGTCAATGAAAGAAGGACAAAGAAACAAAAAACTAACACAATTTCATGAACTGTCAAATGAAGAGTTAATGAAATTTTGTATATTTAGTAAAAAGACCCAACCAAAAACCTAAAAAAATATTTGATTAGTTTACCACTTGCACCGGCTGGGGTGCCACAATGCCAGCTTGTGGTTTGAGAGTGGCCAAGGCCTCACGTGCAGCTGTCACTTCTTTAGTCAACCGAGCAATCACCCGACATGCCGCATCGTGTTGGTATAACGCATGACTTAGTTCCTGGAAAAAAATTGACAGAAAATTTTCATAAATGCAACTAAAATTCATACAATATTTAATTATTAATATGTGATGATGATGTGGTGAATATCAGTCTGGTAAATAACTATTAAAATAATATTCTAATAATGAATATTATAAGTATAATGTGTACAGCTGTATTATTCAAATTTATTTATTCATTCAAAAATCAAGAGATTTTGATTATTTTAGCATAGAAATAAAATGGTTCCACGGGTGTAGCCACACTTTTATCAAAGAGTATATATCTCATTTCTCATACACATAATAATCAATCATTGTGCCTTGCAAAAGCATGCTCATGACATATTAAAAAAGATATAATATGTGAAAATATATTCGAATAGAATAGAAAAATCTTTATTCAGTGCAAGTTACATTGGTTACACAATACATGCTACAATAAGAATACATGCCACAATACACGATAACACACAATATTTTAAATTTAAAGTTGGCAAACAAGTAACTCCAACTGATGACTTAAACAGCAATGCAACTTTAAACTGAACTGGATTGCCACTCGGCTTACATGTTGGAAATATCATGTAGATATTGAAAATATATATATAAATAGTCAACACTTGCCTGCCTTGCCGTCTGCAGTTGTTGTCTCTGTGTGAATGTGTGCAACATTAAAGCATCCCACTCATCTTGCATACTCTTTAACGTAGCTGGTATTGACGTAGCGCTCGGTGGTTTAGGTTTCACTATTGGAGGAGCTGATAACATATAACATTTAAGACACAAAGCACAGTAAGTTCTTCGAATTATGTTGCTTATTATCTTATTGAAAAATACTTTTTTAGTTACACCGAATTATTAGCAATGTACGTAGTCCATGATCCAAAAGAAATTTACGGATGGGGATCGCCGAGGGTTATTCAAATAACCCCCGTGTATGTATCAGAGGAAATAGATGGTTTTATAGATATATATTTTTTTTGTATTTTTATCATGTTACCCAAAATCTTAAAGATTTAATTTTTTCTCTCCTCTCCTCTACTCTAGGACTGTATTTTTTTTCTCTTAAATATGCGTAATGTAATGACTTAAAAATTAAAATATTTACGTTGAATATAAAGAGGTTCGTTTTTTTTAAATTAATAATAATCATAAAAAATTTCATCACATTGTCTATCTAGTTCAAAAAAAAGCTAAGTAAATACTTCGTTTTTATTTTAAAACTTGCTTGACAATTTTATTTCAGTATGTCAAATAATTCGAGATACAAAGTAATTTAATAATACATTTAATGAGGGATCACCCTTAATATTTTTTTTTTTATATTTTTAATATAGTTGTTATAGCTGCAACGGAAATACATAAATTGTGAAAATTTTAGCTTTTTAGCTATTATGGTTTATGAGATAAAACCTGCTGACAGACAAACATACAGACATAGGAGTCATAGTAATAGAGTTTTCATCTTTTAGGTACAGAACCCTAAATAGTCTTATAGTCGTTTGGCCCTTCAATATGCTCTGATACTATAAATTATCTAGAGATATGTGACCAACCTTTCTTGAGTGTCTAATTCTAATACTTACTTTTAATTTCGATGAGATCTTCTGTTCTCAAATCTTTACCACTTATTGGATCTACGCCATTTTCTATTATGTATTTTTCAATTATTCTTTTTTCAAATATGGATCCCGATGAGGGAGAAACAACGGGAACCTCAGGGACCTCATTTGAAACTACAAACAAAATAGGTTACAAATATATTTGAATATCAGTGCTTGTGTTAAGTTTAGTTGTGGACTTGTTTTTGTATTTTATTAATTTCATAACATTTCCTACCTTAATGCCTAAATATATCATAAGACACTATTAACCCTAGATAGCTAACCATCAATTCAACGGGCATTAAAAAAGGATTTCGTTGTATTATATCAACACCGTGTCCGAAAGTGTTGTCCCAGCTGGTTCAACTCATTTGTCGGGGAGGTCGTTGTAGTAGCACACACACAGTAAACAGATAAGTGCAATAGTTTTTGAGATATATGACTTTTGCCCTTCGTTTTGATGGATGATTCGCTTTATAGTTAGTTTTTTCTCAAGTAGGCACGCACCATTTAACGAAATTTATGATTATTTTAAGATTTACTTCATATTTTTTTTATAAGAAGTTGAAACAATATATTTACAATATATCTTACAGCAAAAATTTTGAATACTGCTTGTTCACATAAGGCAAAACACCATCATACAAATTCCTCAAAGGTATGTACGAGGTCAGAAACAATATGCTTACACCTTGACTTAAGGGAGACTTCAACTAGAACTTTAGCGAATTTTTTTTTTGGAAAATTTTGCATACTGATCCGCCTGAGTAGTATCCTGAGGATAAATATCTTGTTTTGAAAGTTTTTTAGTAACAAAATTTTGGAAAATATTGTGAAATTTTCAAAGGATATATACATAATATAAGTAGTTTATATAGAAGCTCTAGAAGCTTTCGTGTCACTTTCGCTAATCAAGAGTAATGTATATTGTGTTTTTATTACTTATGCTTATACCTGCCGTATAAAGACCAAAAAAAAATTGTTTTATTCCATTTTCTTCTTAATTTTGCATGCCAAAGAGATAATATAGAAAATGTTCCATTTTCATTAGGTTATTTTTCTTTTAAACCATATTAATGAGCAAAAGTCAAATAAAGAACTTGATTTTTTTGGTTTAGGTTTTAAAACAAGTCGCCTGAATTTGAAGATTCCGTGAATTGGGGGGATAGAGGGTGCTAATCTAAAGTTGCATGCAATTTTGGCTGAAAAAATACTATTTTTTGGTACAAGGTGATAAGCAGTATTTTTTCAAATCATGTAAAATAGAGTATTCTATGAGTGTGGGAGGCTTAAGGGGGTCAATATCGATTGGCATAATACAATTTTATTCGCCAAAGATCCTCTATTTTTTTTCTGTAGTCCTACAAAATTTTTTCGATGACTTCCTGTCTGCTTATAACACGTAACCATATAAATATACAAATATATATATCGTTCGAAATAACCCAAATAGGGTTTGACAATCCACTGGACTCGCTCGATTTGCTTGCTAGTTTATATGTAAACACATAGCCTAACATAACCTAACCAAAAAGTACTACACTAAAAATTATACTTTAGCGACATACATTTGTTAATAGTTAAAGAAACTAGCAAAGAACTATTTAAAGCTATAAAGATTAGGTTATCTTGAGAGAAATTGTGACCTGCAGATACTTCTCCACTAAACTTCGAATCCATGGAAAGTCTAGCAACATACTTAAAGATCAAATACAAAAATATCTCTAAATACACATACGTACATTCACATAAAATCGGCCAAAATAAAATATCGCATATTTCTTTTGTCATACGCACTTATAAAAATTACACCCAAAATCTTTTAAAATTCGTATTAAAAAAAGGTAAAAGATCTTAATTCAGTCTTCGGATTTAGAATTTTCTGTAATTTTTAAGTGGAATTATTCAATTTTTACTAAATAAACAACATTTTGTAACACATAATCTGAACATGTGGTTCTGGGTAAATTCTCAGGGGCATGGCCCAATGCCACCACACGCGTAGCAGGTTGCGGATAGCTAAACGGCTCCCAGATATGGGAGCTAGCTGCCTTGTGCAGTCGCGGACAATAGGGCGGTCCAGATGGAGGGGTGCTGGAGTTACTCATGGCGGAGTAACCTCTATAAAATAGCACAAAACCCGGCGACGTTTGGATGACAGTGGCGAGTAGGAGCCGCCACTCTAACTTAAGCCCTGACCCGGGGAGACCAACCTCGTTAGCCTTGGGTGGCTGTTGGTCTAGGAGAAGGCACTCCGAATAATAAACCAATGTGCTGCCTTGCACAAAAGGTGTTGGATCACCAAAGGCTAGGACACATACCCGATACGTATGTCAAGAAAACATGAAAGCAAGATTACAAAACGAATTACCCCAGGAAGGTCCCAGCCAAGCTGGGGAGTCCCACGAGAAGAGCCCTCAGGGCAACTCAGGCAGTCCCATCGTATCTGGGGGGGACAAAGTTTTGCTTATTGGAAATCGAGGTAACAATGTAAACAATAACAAGGAAAAGGACAACACAATCTCTCCTCAATCTGACCAAGACTGTGCAGGAGTGAGTAACCAGGCTCCTGTACCAGTGAATGCTACTGGTAAACGATTTGTTCAACAGGCATTCCACCCTAACCTGTTTATAAGAACGAGAAGCTCGTCGCTGGGGAGTATATCTCAGGCAGCGACTGCAAATACAATGCTACAGAATAAAGATCCGGACTCGCCAGCGCCTGAACCACCAGACTGGCAAAGAGTCCCTGTAGACAGAAATCATAAGCGAAAAAGACAGAAACTCCAGTCGCCAGAAAGAATCACAACAAGCAATAGATTTAGCGGGTTACCTCTTGATCCCAAAGAAGTTGCGAAAAATCCAACAGAAAAACGGCCTAGTTAACCACCACCCATTATATTATACGGCATTGAAGACGTTAATAAACTAGTAGAATTATTACAGACCACTGCAGACAAGGATAGTTTTACAATAAAAATTGTCAACAGAAACCAACTAAGAGTAACCTGCGTGGACACAGCAATATATAAAAACGTCATTACACTAGTTCGAAATAAAGGACTCATAGGACATACTTTTAACTTGAAAGACCAACGTTGCTATAGAATAGTTATAAAAAACCTACATTACACAACTCCACATAGTGCAATCGCTGAAGCGATTGAAGAGACTGGAAACAAAGTCTATGGAGAAATTATAAACTCAAAATTTGGACCAGACAAGAAACCAACCTCCACATTCTTTGTTAACATAGAACCCGGAGCGAACAATGCAACAGTGAAAGATATTAAATACATCTACCACCAATCTGTAAAAATTGAAGATCCAAAAAAGAGCACA
>LUGF01045410.1:257799-270360 GCA_001625245.1 Calycopis cecrops
TAGAAGTAACATAGGATAGCTTTTATCCCGAAAAAATGTTCCTGAGGGATGCCATGGAATGATTTTCCACGATATCGAAATTTACGCGGGCGAAGCCGCGGGGCGCAGCTAGTAGAGAATATCTTTGATTATTTTTTATAGCATAAGGGGGCAAACGAGCAATTAGAGCCATTTTCATGGCCAGCGACGCCCATAGACGTTCTCATATAGGCTTTGCGTTACCCTCCTTCCTCCTCTATGGGCCATAACATAATAAAACAGACCAAACGTTAACTAGTAAAACGTCAACTGCACTACTGAGTGTTTTGTTTCTATTTTTATTTGTTTTCTTGTACACAGATAATGTTATTTGTTCACATCAATGCAGAGGCGATCTAGAAATACTATTTAAGAAACACTCCAAGGTTACATGGATACTTGAGAATATTGTTGAACAAAGAGTACGTAGTTAATACTTTACAATGTAATTTTATTTTGTTTTGCCATTGTATACCTCTTTTTAAGAGGTAGGAGGTTCGAATCTCGAATTCATTCAGAAAGTTTACTTTATAGTACCAAGAAGTTTACGTGCTGTATTAGAAGAAATAATTTATATCCCAATTATTTACCAAATTTTAATACCTACTGGTTCATAATATTTTTGATTGCACTTAGCATATATTTTAATTGTACTTAGCAAATCAAAATAAATAATTTTCCAATTCATGGAAATTAAAAGAAATTAGTTATTTAACAAGCATAAGTAAGTAACCGGTGGCCCATGGAGATGTGAGGAGAAAAGAGGGCAGCGCTTCTGTATAGCCTCTATGCGGATGTATATGGCCGTCTGCTCCCCCCTATACATCAAAAAATAAAAAATAACATTAAATTAAAAAACAAAACACCCAACTGCTTAAAATATATTTGTATGTTCTGTGACGCTCAGGTTATGAATAAACCTACACACCTATGCACCCGTATCATACACACTTACACTGAAACAAATTTTTTAGCAGTCTGGTAAAACTTAAATGTTATATAACCATAATAAAGTTGTTCAACACTTAATCAAGCCCTAAACCTTACATACGCCAGTAACGACAGAGGTGACCTATTTGCCTTGATAACATATCTTGCTGTGCCAAATAAGAAAAGTCAATTTGTGCGCGCAACTCGCGATTAATCTACCTGTTACAGACACACACCTCTGCATGCAAACCAATTGGCTTGGCACGACCAGGGAGGTGCCTCTCGCTTACACGAGACCGGCGTAAAGTGACAGCTGTGCTGTCGCGTTTCGTGAGGTGTGTAAGTAGCCGGTGGCTATGGGAGGGAGGAGAAAGGAGGGCAGCGCCTCTGTATAGTCACTATGCAGATGTCTGTGGGCGTGGGTCATGAATATGGGTCCGATGCTCGTTTGAACCCCTCCCCCCATCATGAAAAAAAACGCTTGGGGAGGCATCGATTACCACCCAAAGCTGTTTTTTTTTGTGATGCGGGGAAAATGTTTTATGCACCTTCCACCCTGTCCTAAGGTGCGCCAAAAGGGTGTCAGGTGTGTCGGACTGACACAAGAACAGTGCCACTACCGACTAAAAAACCTGGCAAAGCCCTCGGCCGCGGTGGCGAGGGATGGAAAGCGGTCGTCAACATGTAATTGAAAATTCTTTTAAGTAATGATCGCTTAGTCGAGTTGTAGGTCTAATACCTGATTGTCGAAGCCGACGACCAAATCTGGATGCGTTTATACGGTTTAGATAAATTACACCCGGGGTGTACAACATTTGCAATTTATGGAATAAGTATTATTATTTATTATAAATACCTTACGACACCATCACAACTTAATAATTTTAATTTGAACTTCTTTATTCAACACATTGCCCGGACATTATAAATATGCATCTGGTAAATATGATGTGAAGCGGTTTGTAATAAAAATGTTATGTTAGTAAAGGTTTCCGAGTTATTCATACAATTATTTTGCATAAAAGTCTTTATGTGAGCTGAGCTTGTTATGGTCAATTCACATCAGGCATACATTTAGAAAATTTGTCGCAAATGTAGCTTACAATTAGTAGAAAGAGAGAGAAAATGAATGGTTCCTACTTACCTTGAAATACATGTTTATTAAATACGTGAAATACACATGTGAAACCGTGTGTATGTAGTATGTTGTATAAGCGCGACATTTCACATTTATATTGCTCGCTGTATATAACTTAGAGGGAACAAACGAGCAATCAGAGCCATTTTCATGCTTACAGATGACCATAGACATCGGTATATAAGTTGTACAGATGCTGCCCTCCTTACTCCTCCCCCTCCTTGGGCCGGCTACTTACACACCGCCCGAAACGCGACAGCACAGCTGTCACTTTACGCCGGTATCGTGTAAGCGAGAGGAACCTTCGTCTTTACGGCGATTGTCCAATGCATCGTGGCACTACCTCTTACTATAAGTAGACGTTCTGTCTGGCACTTCTACTTTCACTGTAACACACACTAAGGAAGATCACACACACCGAAACACGCAGAAATCTCCAACTGTCACTGAATTCACAAAACACCAAGTCCGTGGCCAAAACGTTTACTACAAAATTAAAAAACGCGACAAAAAAAAACAAAAGCGAAACAACGGAAACCGCAGGTGTCTTCGCCAGTTATGCACGTACTAATATCTAAAATTAAAAGAAAACGTACAAAAATAACTTGTATGTGTGCGTACGAGACCACTTAATATTGAATTAAAATCGTGTATGTTAATACCTCTCGCTACGTGTGACCTCAAAGCGTGTTCATAATTTGTTATTGTTTTAAATTATACTTTTTTTTAATTGCGAATACACGCGAATATTGTTTTTTAGTGGCTGTTCGAGAAGGTTGTAGTAACTATAACGTGGAGGGGGCCTGGTCAGAGGGGTTAAGGGGCCTAAGCATAGGATCCTTACAATCTGAGGCTAAGCTTCGGAGAGAGGGACCTGCACTTCACACAGGACACACCTTCAGGACACACCTTCGAACTCTACCCAGGGACAGTGCCGTCTGGTAAATGCCTTTCCCCCACTCTTTTAAATTTTTATTTTTATATCTGATATAAATTTTTAAAACAATACTTTGATGCCGCTGATGTAACTCCAACTGTTCGCCGAACTAAACTATTATGAGTATGCATAATTAATTATAATGCCTCTTTCAATGAACACGGAAAGGGGGACACGTCGAATGTGAACCAGTTACTATTTGTCCGAACGGCGTCAAAATCTAAAAGGAATTACGTTCTAAGCTAGATCGTGAGCACCCGTGTTCGAGTCTCGGCTGTAACGTTTTAATTTGGTAAAACGTTACAATTTCAATTTCTAATACCAGATGTAATAAAGCTAAGAGTTTGCTTGAACGCGCTAATCTTATGAATTGCGGATACAATTTGGAAAAATGTTTCAGCAAATAGTAGAGTGAGTACAAAGATGATAAATAACATTTAAAAAATTTTAAACCACCTCGTTATGACCAATTCGGGTTCGCGGGTGAAACTGCAGGGCACTGCTAGCTTCTAAAGGTCAACTCACACCAAAAGCGCGGCGAAGGGCAGCGAAGCGGAGCGCAGTTTATGTGTCATATAAATTTTAACTTTATTTTCATTACTATAGTACTTATTATCGAATTCTCGCGACTTCTGGAGCATTCCAGGGACTTCTCGAGCAGCGGAGCGGGAATCCGCACGTCTCGTTCGAGTTTCTCATGCGATAATAAGTATAATTATTATAGTAGTAATTATTATAAAGTTGAAATTCATATGACACATAAACTGCGCTCCACTTCGCTGCCCTTCGCCGGGCTTTTGGTGTAAGTTGACCCTAATAAGTCCGGGGACAGAAAGTTGGTGAGATTAACGTGTCTCGAAAATCATGCATACCTAGAAGCATCTAGGGCGCTATATCAGCAAAACGGGGTCCACACCATATTAAACTTTGATTACTTTTGTTTTTACTACTTTTATATATATATTGTTTGTCGAGAATGTTAGTTTATCACCTTCTTAACAAGTAAAATATAAAAATATTTACAATACATACGCTATTAAATTAAATTACCTTTTCTGTATATTTTTTATTAATTCAGTCACATTTTATGGGGGATCGCACGAAAACTGTAGCACCTTAGGCAAAAAAATAACTTTGTAACTTAACTTTAAAAACTTAGAAAATATCTCTAGTACTCACAGTTGGGCGGCGTGAGCGGCACCCCGTTCTGCTTCGCCCAGCCCACCGGGTGCAGATACGGCGACGCGGGGTCCGCCCAGTAGTCGTACACGTGGTGCCAGCTGTCGAACGTCACCAGCACCCGGCTGTCGAGCACGTCGGCCACCGTCGCCACGCACACCAGCTCGTGCTGACGGTCCACCGCCTCCAGCTTCATGCCCACGCGGAAGCTGCTCGGCTTCATGTTCTACACAGTTACGACAGTAATCAACATCAGGCAGTAATCAGTTACGACAGTAAACAACAACAGGCAGTAATCAGTTACGACAGTAAACAACAACAGACGGGAATCAGTTACAGTAAACCACAACAGACAGGGACTGCCGTTAGAAGTAAAATCTTAAAGTTATCCAGTAATAATGACCTTCATGCCCACTCGAAAGCTGCTCGGCTTCATGTTCTACACACACAAATATAACAGTTACGACAGTAAAAAACAACAGAAAGGAGTTAGTTACGACAGTAAAAAACAACAGACAGGAGTTAGTAACGACAGTAAATAACAACAGATAGGGATCAATTACGATAGTAAACAACAACAATTTACAGGGACAATCAGATATCAGTTACAAAGGTTTACAGAGACTGGCGATACAAGTGAAATTTAAAACTATCTAGTAACAGTGACCTGTATTTAGTAGGACACACTTGCAGCAGTTACACTGCGATACATCTTTTAGTAAGAGGTAGTGCTACGCTGCAAGTATGCAGCCGAATCAGGCCATCAAGACCGGGGAGGTGCATCTCGCTTACACTGCCCCCGATAGTTGAAAAGACGCATCTAACAAAAACGTAAAATGGAGAAAAAAATGTTTGAATGTCAAAATCGGGAATTTCCTTGCTGTCTTTAAAATATAAATAAAATGAAACTTTTTTTTGGACAGAATGATTCGTAACGTATTCATCTTTGATACTTCATATATAAAAAATATCTTTTTCTTTTAATTTAATTAGTTTTTTAAGAAAAACCTTTTCTTCTTAGCAAAAAAAATCGAGTAAGATATCTTATGCTTAACTGAAAGGCCGCAAATAACCATTTGCGTCTTTTCAATCTCGTATGATTGCTTATATGTACTTTTCTTCTTAGCATTCACGAAAACGCATACAACCAGTTCCGTCTAATTAACTTCTTATATGAAAGATGTGCCTCTTCAACTTCTAAACTTAAACAAATATTATAAATGAAAATGGCGTTAATACTTAAATGTGCCTTTTCAGTTAAGTTTAAAGGAAATATGTCTTTTCATCTTCTGAGTAATAGATAGAAGTTCATAAATACGCCCTTTTTCGTTATGATAACTCTGTAACGGAGCGAGATATCGCAATATAAAAATATTAGAAGATGCGCCTTTTTCTTCTCATTCCGGCAATATATATAACTCAATTTCGGAAAAAATGTTAGATGCGTCTTTTCAACTATCGGGGGCAGTACACGATACCAGCGTAAAGTAACAGTCCGGTGTGCAAGTAGCCTGTGGCCCATAGAGGGGAGGAGGGTATCGCATCCGTATAGCCTCTATGCGGATGTTTATGGGCGTAGTTATGATAATGGCTCCGACTGCTTCTTTGCTCCCTATATTATAAAAAAACAGGGACTAGCCTTAGAAGTGATAACTTAAAAGTATAACAACAATGACTTGTATTTAGCACTATTGGTACTATTTAATAGCACACACTTTTAGCCCTTTTACCCGGCGCTATAACCACGAGTTAGCTAAGCCTTCCCGTCTACGTAGTATGTTGCTCACGCCATAATATTTTTCCATAATATTTTCTCTCTTAATATTTTTCCATGTCTTAACGTCCCTAGTGGAGGTATCGCTTCAAAAATATTACGTCTATGAAATAATTATGATTTAAACAATTTATAGGCAGGAATATATAATTAATTGTTTAATAAGAGGTGACAAACTGTATTGTAGCAAACCGGCCCGGCGCCAGAGAGAACGAACATTCATGTCTCACATTTCGTGAGGGGCAGGAGTTGGTGAACCATTGGGGTAATTTAGGGCAAAGCTTCTGCATAACTATTATGCGACGTCGATAACCGTCAAATGGCTCCTCACTGGTTGTTTGTCTCGTTATGACAAAAAAAATTATTTACTTCAGTCTAAAAAGTATATGTCTGTAAAAAATAACACTGAAAAGGCATAGGTTGGCGTCTCAGGGATCTATAAATAGGACTAGGACAAATTAAGTTATATTAAGATATATGATCCTAGAAAATGTGTCATAGCTGCTTTATTAAAACTAAATTGGATATCATGTCCAAGTCATTACTTGTGGTTCACATAATACGGACATGAAATAAATATTTTGTTGTGTATGGTGCAGTTTACAAGTCTGGAGTTCCATTGCGCCATTAAGGTTTATGATAGTTTATGGTTTTATAAGAGCTTGAGATGTCAGACTGGTTGCGCAGGATCAATTTAGATGCAATGCAGCAATAGCCATAATATATCTATTATATTAAATAAAATAAATTGGTATTGTAGTCACGTTTACTTACGGTTGCCGTAATGTGAGGAAACAGTTGGCGGGGTGCGGCGATGGCTCTCATCTGCTTCAGGTACATCGGCCAAGAGAACGATGAGGTGGTGTAGCTGGACGGTGGTTTGAGAGCACGACCATTCTTCTCACACCAGCCAGGAGGGAATATGTCGATGGAGTCAGCATTGACCCAGAAGTCATATATATCTGGATACTCATCAAAGTGCAACCTCATCCTATATCCCTGCACCTCAGCCACAGACACCACGCATATCATAGATGGATGCTGCGGATCAATAGCCTCTAAGCGCATACCCAGTCTGAAACCATTTTTATTATACGGAAATGGATCTTTAAATAGTTTCACAGGTGCAGCTTTTGCTTTACAAACATCCAAGTATCTCATCCAAGAGAATCCATTCTTTCCACACATCCAAGGATACTTTTCATTCTCTATCATATCTTCACTCATTTTTATCAGAGTGGCTTCAGAAAGCTGAGTTTCACTGGCAGTTGAATCATATTGTTTCAAAGTCACCTTTTCCTCCTTAGTTTCTATCAAAATTTCCGACTCTGAGTTTTGTTTTCTCATTAAAAGTTTCTTCATTTTGTTTCTCTTTTTTGCCATTTCTGTCCTCTCTCTGTCCTTCTTTTTCTGTAATATCTTTTGAACTTCCGTCTGACAGGTGAGACTGCAGAAGTTGGGAGTGATGAACTCTGCAGCCATACCATGGCAGCCGCAACCATCACAACGATACAAGTCTTCAGGAGATGTTGGCTTTTTCTCCCTGCTTCGTTCCATTCTTTGCTTCAATGGTGTATGATATTTGGCACCAGGATTTGACAGATGATTAAAATCATTTTCATTTTGTATTAGGTCAATTATCCCAAACTCATTGGTTTGAAATTGAAGCCCACTACCCCGTAGTTGTGCTACCCCATTTATCCATATTAAACCAGGAGGATCTTCCTCGGATACAGATTCAGAAAATTCTTTAGATTCATCTTTTATGTATCCTACATCTTTCTGATAGTACATGTTATTTTTAACACATTCAATTTTTTCCTTGTACTCTTCAGTATCCGAATCCCCTAACACTACCTTAGATTCCAAATCCTTTTCGAGCTTTTCATTGCAGAATAGCGATGGAACACGATGGTCATCGTTATGATCAGTATCAAGTGCACTAATTGATTTAGAATGCGATAGAGACATTCTGTTGCTCTTGTTGGATAAATTCTCTGCACATAGCGAAATACGCCGTTTTATATTTGGATTAGATGTTTTCCTATCACTATTATCTGAGTATGAACGACGTAGAATTGCAGGTGCTGCTACAGTAACTGGTCCTATGTCGGTTCTGTCGATTAAATTCCTATTCAAAAGGCTTTTCCCTTTTTCGGGTATAGCAAGTGTGAAAGATTTCTCTGTTGTTTGGCCATCTTCCTCATCAGCTATAGATACTGTGTATATGTCATCATTCATGGACGCATTTGTCTCAGGTATTGAAAGAGTATATTCTCCTTGTTCACCTGTTGGTTCTGCCCTTGAACCCAAAATGGAAGTGGCAAATTTTTCTGCTTTTGGGCTTTGAGGTACAGAGCCCTCTTTGCCATTTATAGAAACTATCTTTTGCAATGGTTGTAGTGGTGGCATTTCTGAGGTTTCAACAGCTCCAGTGTCTCTCATCACTGTTATGTTCCCTTGCGGATCATTCTGTATTTGACCATTTGCTATTTGGAGGTTTATTATGGGACCTTTAGAGGCCATTGTTGCCGGCAGTGAGACTGGTAGTATAAATTTTGTGTTCTGAATTTTAGGCATATTCATAGGAGTCAAGAACAGCTTTTGATTATTAGCATTCATGTTGCTTTGATTACTGGAAATCAGAATTGATTGGTTTTCCATATTCTTTGTATTAGATTTCTTCATTGAGCTCAGATAGGCTATTGCTTGTTTACCCTGATTTCCTGGCGCAATGCTTACTGGAACTATCATTTTATCATTGCACTTTGGTTTTTGTATAACAATTGGTTGTACAGGATTTGCTGTTGCCAATATTGATGATTTATGGGGACCTTGTACCTTTGGAGCAATATTAGGTTTTTGACCAACATTTGGTATCAAATTTATGTTCGCATTGCTAGTAACCTGCAAAAAATTCACATCTCTTAAAATGTATAGTAATTATAAATATAATTTAATTGCTACCCATTATCTCATTGTTTGCTATTGTTAACTTTATTATCACATCATTTATTAAGTATAAATTTTGGTTCAATTTTACTAAATATTAAGGTGGTGATTAGCAAACAGCTTGATACACCTGTTAAGATCTTGGATAAGCTATGCTGAAATGGTTATTCACATGTATTGAAATCAATATCTGTATAAAAACATAATCATCTGCATTTCCCAACCATGTTAAAAAACCCAAATTACCTGTTACAAAGCCTAAAAACATCATCAGACTTAAATATATAATAGATTAATAATAAAATTGATTTAACATATTTCTATTGATGAACCTTTTGTTAATTTTTTTTCTCAATCGTTATATTTGTCTGCCCGCATCTTCTAAAACTTATTACTGGTAAATGATATTTAGGAAAATGATATATGCGACATTCACTATGACAAAAAAATATTATATCCTATAAAATATATAGTCAATAATTAAGCAGAAAAATAATAAAAGATTTATTTACTTTACTGATAAAACATCAAATAATAAAACTTAATTTAATAAGGCTTTTATATAATAAAACAGATATTAAGTTTATAAGTGTATGTATAATAAAACCTTTGCTTAATAAACTCTTCCTTGATGAATTACTTGTATATGATAAATTCAGTTACATTTTAGTGTGTAAAAAGAGTTATGAGCTTGATTATGGTTACAATAAACATGACCAAGGTAATCGAGAGACATGTGACTAAGAGGTCTATTTAAACTTGTATAATATCGTCACTGCTATATTTTCAGAATTATAGCATATATTTTAGTACATTTAATTTTGTTTTACTTTACTGTGACATTGCATTACTAAATATGGTTTATAATATATAACTAATTTGTAATGAAATATAAACCATTATTATTACAGGATTAATACACGATATTCTGCAAAGTAGGTAAATATAAAATTAAAGAGTTGGTGGTTATTTTAATTATTGCTTACTTTCTGTACAAAGCTCACAACTATTCTTTCATGTAATATTCAATTTATTGAGTTTATGAGGTCAATACTAACAATTTATACTTCTTGCCTTTTTATTTGTTACTGCTTGATAGGTAAATTCACTTGCATCTATATTACGGGCTGGCTAGTGATAATAACTATTGTTGTAAATATTAGTTTTCGTTTAATGTAGAGCATATATTGGAAAACCGTTATTTTAAGTAATTTTCCTTTATAAACATTGGTTGAAAGTATTCATCATCTCAATCACTTGCAACATAGCAGGGACTAGTTTCAGTGCACATTTGATTCCTGGCCAACTTTGTTTATCAACATTTAGAATATTCAACTTGCTATGTTGTCTCATTTCTATTTCAAGTGGTAACAACATATTTGATTTTAATTTTTTACACAAATAAAACATTATTAAGTATTGAATGTATGTTAATTTTTATTGTAAAATTGAAAATTGTTTATTTTCTATTACAACAATAAAAATTATAATGGAATAGAAAAGATGGCTATTTTATTTAATTGAATTTCCATTGTACCATCTTTAATTATTATAAATAAAGCAGTATTAAAAAATGTCAATCATGTTATTGAGAAAGTACAACTTGACAGATAAGGAATAGATATGTATTGAGTAATAAACAAAATATTAATGTTTACTATATATTGTATTAATTAATACTTACAGGTCTGCGCACAATGATCTGTGGAGGATTCCCACTGGTGCTAGCTTGGCTTATGACATCAGTACTTGTAAAAGATTTCAGCCCTGCTGGTGTTTGTAAGTAAACTACATGAGGAACCGTTCTTGGTGCACCTCTGAGATGAACAGCGCCTGCACCGCCAGAATTAGGCAATGTCAACTGTATGGAATTACTGGAGGAGTTTGGTATTTGGACAACAGTGGAGTTTGTTCCCATTTGAACTTGTGAAACTGGTGCTTGGCTGCTCATCTTCATTTGAACTCCTTGGTCTGCCATCTGCAGTTGTGTGGAATTATTCATTTCAGATCCATCCATATTTGTGGTCCTTGGATTGGAACCCATGTGCACATGAATGATGGAGCTGTGCAGTGATTGGGTTGTGTTTTGTAAAAGAGGCATTGATGGTAATGTTGGACCTGTGAGTTGGATATTTTGACTTGCAGGAATTTGGAGGGGAACATTTATAGTTTCTCCAGCGGGCAACTGAACGGGGACATTTGTTGTGGCAGACACTTGAATAGGAAGACTGACTGGAGCAATCTGCAAGGGCATACTACTTGTGGCACCCGAAAGTTGGACTGGCACATTGATATTGGATGTAGAACCAGGAATTTGTACTGGCACATGGACTGTAGACAGTTGAAGGGGATATGGAGAGTTGTTGGCATGAATTTTGACGGGAGCAATAGAATGAGTAACAAGATTGTGAGTTATAGGCATCGAGCTCTGCGGCGCTTGCACCGAGGATACGATCATGCTGCTCGATATGGGCGCCTGAAACATGGTAAACAATGTCATTGAGGGCAAATGATTTTTTTACTAACTCTATCGTGATTAATAACTCACGCGCAACGTATTCAATAGCACATTATTCTGCGAGCTATTCTGGGTAAAATTTGCTGTAGCGGAAGCGCTCGTCGCCTTCAATAATCTTTTTTTCAAGATTTCTGTTTTCGAATCATCAAAGTTTTGAAGTGAATTACACTGCTGCCTTTCCATTTCTCGCATTAGGAAATGTTGGCGAAACCATTACAAATATTTTATTATCATTTATAATTCATTATAGATGACCTGCAACGCATATAAAAATAAAAAATGTAAAGTTAAATTTATCAAGGCGTAATGTATTCAAAATGTTTATCTCATCGCAAAAAGTATTTTTAAGTGATTAGATTAATTTTAATAAACTTGTTTAATTATTAATTAATTATTAAGTAACGTTTAATAGAATTTACCATTTTTTTGCAAGTATCGCACTCTATCAATTGTGTAGCTACTTTTGCAGATCCACAACCTTTTAAAAAGAAAAGTTCTTTAAAGACTTAAACATTATTAAAATGCTTACCTTTTAATATACTTTTATACATAATATCTTCATAGATATTAATCTACATAGAATAATATAAAGTTCGTTGTGAGAACCACTAAAGAAAAATAAATTTTATTCAGTAAAGCGACGAATTTTACCTGCCTACACAACTGGTATAATTCTGACAACATAGCCAAATTGATAAAGATATTTGTAAGGTTGGTACTTTCAAATTAACTGACCAATGGCATGATAGCGTTTCCGTGACGAAGCTTTCGCGCCCGATTATTCAGCTAAAAATGGAGTATCGGACAAATGCATATTTTTTAGACTGTATATTATTTATTAAAATTTCTTTTCAGATAAAGTATTAGATATAATACAATGAATATACGCCTTTTAAACGTGGTCAAATATAATATTTAATAAGTTTTGAATATTACATTCAATGTTTTTAGCCTTGGATCTGGACTCCCCGAGCCAAGTTTCATGTTCATAGCTAATTAATTTTTAAGAGTTAAATGTTCGCAGATTCAATTTAATAGTAAATACTCGGATTACGTAATTAAAAAATAGTTTATAAGGGTTGCATTCAAATATGTGGTATATTTTAACAATTTAC
>LUGF01045410.1:271751-290095 GCA_001625245.1 Calycopis cecrops
ATATATGTTAAATGATACAAGTTTAGTTATATCATTGTGCAATACTAGAAAGTCTACAATTAAACACGAGAAATTGCTTTTGGAACCAACATATAAATGAGTACAACTTGTTTTATATCATTAAGCACTTTTTTGCTGCTACTTGTATCACTTTTTACCATATTATCTCCAAAACTATAGCAAACAGAAGTGCTTGAGTTGGACCAAAAAAATTCGTAATTTTTTGCTGATTATTTTGTATAAAAAAAACAAAAAGGGTACAAGTCGACTTATTACATCACTCGTCAACAAATCTATAAAAAATTCAAAAACAAAAAGTAATAGTGTTAATTTAAAGAACAAAATCCCCTGCTTTATTTATTGTACAAATAAAAAGAAAAAAAAGTCAGTCGGGGCTAGAGACACACTTAAACGTTCAAAAACCGGCCAAGTGCGAGTCCCACTCGCACACCGAGGGTTCCGTAATCCAAACGTAATGCATGGTTTTCAATTATTGTAACTTTACGCCTGCCGTTTAAGTTAACAAACTTAAATAAGCGGTTGCTCACACATATTTAGTAGGCAACGAAGTACAGTTATAAGTTGATAATGGTTTTTCCAATGATCTGCATATAATTTACTAGTTTTCAGATTCATTCCTATATATTAAGTGCTATAAGTTATTACTTCTTGCCAAATTTCACAACTCCAGGTCAACGGGAAGTTCCGATAGGTTTTTGGTTTTCGACAAAATACGTTTTCATACAAAATTTGTGCATAATTGGCTACAACTTTTTATTGCGTTAACTTAGAAGTGTGATTTTTTCAAGTAACTGACCTCCGTATTTGACAAAAATTTCAGCCCCTTTTCCCTTCAGGCGTTTTAGAGAAAAAGTCTTGACAGACGTACAGACAGACGGACAACAAAGCGATCCTATAAGGGTTCCGTTTTTTCTCTTTGAGATACGGAACCCTAAAAACACGTCTCTTGTATTATCTACCGGCTACCTCTATATAATTTGTCTTTTATTTAATTCATATACCTATCCTAGTCGCTGGGTCCCATTGGCACCCTCCGAGTACCTATGTGTTAAAAGTTGCAGTGCAGAATGGCGATCACTCTTCTACAATCTAGACTGCAACGCTAACTAGGGGCTGAAATGTGAACCGAATGCTAGCAAATTTTCATTTGTACGTATGATATGTCATATTATGTCAACATGTCATTGTCCCTGTCTTTTGCTTAGTGTTTTGCTAGACAGAGAAAAGAATAATTTAATTTCATTATACTTTTCCTCTGTCTGTCTGTCTAAGTCGGCGAAAGTGCTGCCTCTATGTTTCGTGCATGTTCCCTATAATGTTATGTCATTGTCAAATGTAAATTGTCACTTGTCACTAATTATTAGTTTGATTGCGTATTGTTATTGTCTGAATGTATGACTGAAAATAAAACAAACATTTGAATATTTTGAAAAAATATTATTCCTGTTTTGCAAATATTTTAAATCCGGTGAAGCAGAAACGCACAATCATTTAACATATTTTACATTAGCAAGTCGTCAGCAAAGTTTTTTACGGTATGTATTTCCATGAAATATCTTTTGTAATTTTAGGTTTTTACATAAATGTGTATATTAGAATATTAAAATGGTAGTGTACTTAAACATATACATTTATTTTACTTGCTATTGTAAGTAGTTGTTACAAATTGGAATGAAAATAATGTAACAAAAAAAGTGTCTTGTAAACTTATTTTGTAGTTAATATTTATTTAACTTGCCACAGTCCTATGATGCATGGTTATCCCAAATAATAGTAATATCATCCAAAAGAATAAAGAATATTTTAATTATTTTTTCAATATAGGGATAACAAATGGTAGTGAAGAATGAGCAGCCAACATCAGTACATGCCTGTAAACAAACCCACAGGCTCCAGAGTGGGGGACATTGAACATATAAGTGAGTTGAAACATTTTAAATGTGGCCCGCGGTTTTACTCATGTGAAGTATATTTATTTGGTTATTATTATATTTATCTATAAAATATATTATGGTTAATGTTAAAAATTTAATGATAACTTATATATAGCTATACTAATATTATAAAGAGAAGTGACTTTTTGTTTGTATTGAATAGGCTCCAAAACTAGACCTATTTTTCCAATTCCTTAAAATAGGCTGTACTTTATTACGATTGAACAATTTTAATTTTTGACACCCAAAGAAGTGGACACAGTTTCACTAGTCTAGTACTATATTAAGGTCTATAGAACAAACATTTAATTTTTCCGCCTTAAATATTAATTAGATTTTAGATATCATCATCATCATTTTCAGCCAGTGGATGTCAAATAATTATATGTGAATTTATTTGTTTAAAATATTATTTGTCAAAAATATATAATTTCATCACACAGAAATCAGGCTAGTAGGGTCAGTTTTCCTACATTAGTAGAAGGGAATCAACTGCATAGCAGAAGGTTCTAATTGCAAGTTTTTTCTCCTTTTCTATAAAAAAAGGTCTTAACATAGTTATGTAGTCACCTTAAGGGTTCTTATTGTTGCTTTTTTGTCATCACAGGTCATTTATCAGAGCACATAGGATCTCTGTGTTTATCATCAGAGTACTCAGATGTGACGCTGATAGTGGAGGGTCAACGCATTCCTGCTCACAAAGTGATCCTAGCGGCGAGTAGTGATTACTTCAGGGCTTTACTATATGGAGGCATGAGGGAAGCTAATCAGGTACAAATAATTAAGTAGAAGCGAATATCTTTTATGGAACTGGTAATGTGTCAGTGATGTGAAGGAAGATTTGTAAAATTCTAAACTCAATAAATTAATTTAATTTGAGTTAAAACAAAGCAAAGATTTTAATTTTTCATTGAATAATTTCACAAATAAGAATCATAATATTTTTCTTGATATTCCTTTGTGGTTAAAGTTTTAACAATTCACTGTTAATAACTCTATAATTTACAACTGAGGGTAAAGTTCCAAATGGAAATGAAATAGATTATATGATTAACAAATTTACTATTTTAGGCCGAAGTGGAGTTGCAAGCACCTCTTCTGGCATTCAAAGCCCTCCTACGCTATGTGTATTCTGGTAAGTTTTACTTATTAACTTTTGTATTAAATAGCCCTTTTGTCAGTTTCGGACCTCCACATAGAGGTTAAACAGATGTGCTCCTGCCCCTTCTCCCTCCATGAGCCACCGGCTACTTACACACCGCATGAAACACAACAGCTCAACTGTCATTTTATGCTGATATTGTGCAATCAAGACGTATCTTCCCGGTCGTACTGGCCTAATTCAGCTGCATTTATGCAGCGTTGCACCTGGTACAACAAGTTGTATTATGATGGATGGCTTGCAGGTCACATGGGGCTGTCACTGCTGCGCGAGGACACAGTGCTGGACATGTTGGGGCTGGCGCACCAGTTCAACTTCCCCGAGCTAGAGGCCGCCATCTCCGACTACCTGCGTCAGGTGCTGGCGCTGAGGAACGTGTGCTCCGTACTTGACGCCGCCAGGTACAGACCACTGCTGGGGCCAATGACCTCACACACTGGCGCACCAGTTCCACGTCCCGGAGCTCGATAAAAAAAGTGTTGTTATATCTTAGAGAAAAAGAGAGGGTGTGAGGAAGATAGAGAGAGTGAGATGGACACACACGCCAATTGTGGATTTTGAATTTTTCTTTTACAGTTCTGATATGTCGCTGAAGACGGAGTCATATTATATAATTATCAGGCTAGGGCTATGCATAAGGATCGCGAGCGCAAGGCTGTTATAGATAAAACCTTGAGTCAACAAAGACACGTCTATAATAAAATAAATGATAAATCTAAAATAGATAATTCATTTTCCTAATAAGTATAACCTTTATTTATTTTCTTTACAAGTAAACATTATGAATACTAAATTATACCTGTTACTAATTTATGTCAACCACCTATAAAAATACACTCGATAGTATTTTTCGGTATTCATATACACAGCACTGCTCCTGTCCATAGGGCCCGTGCATGGGAAAGGGAGCGAAACACTCGCGCTGCCGCTCCCACATTTTATGACCGAGTCTGTAGCGACAATAACATACCTATAGGGCAGTGATGGCGAACCAGTGACACACATGCCATTGCTGGCACATAACAATTTTTGGGCACGTTTTTTGTTTTAAGTCTGTAATATTTTTGTTATCACAAAGTCAAGATTATTTGTTGGCACGTCTAAGACATCATTAAACATTTTATTTACAAAATTGGCACGTCTATGTATAAAGGTTCGCCTACCCTGCTATTATTGCTATAGCATCAGTTTTGGAGCACCGATACTGTTGCAGGTTGTACGGGCTGCAGGCGCTGATGGACTACTGCTACAACTTCCTGGACAGGAACGCGGAGGAGGTGCTGCAGCACGACACCTTCATACAGCTGTCCGTCGTGAGTACACGTTGTAATAATATCTGGGGGAGAAGGAGGAAGGAGGGCAATGCATCTCTATAGCTCTATGCGGATATTTATGGACGTCGGTAGTCATGAATGACTGCTCGTTTGCCCTCTTATAATATAAAAAAACGCCGTCATATTGGAGAATCGATACAGACGATCGGGGACTTTACATTGAGAGACGGATCGATAAACTTCTATGTTACGAATCTGTCGGTTTGCCTTTCTCTCATGTGTATGTTCTTTGATTGTAACTACGAGTGATTAAAAAGTGAAGTTGTAACCCTTGTATTATTCATACCAGCAACATGGAACCTTTACATCTCAGTCAAGAGACACCTCAAACGCTCCGTCATGTCTGACGCCGTCATACATATAGGTACACTTTCGATTGTTGGGGAGACCTTTAATTATACTTCTTCTAATTATTTTATTTAGGAAGCCCTGCAGGGCCTGCTGGAGCGCGACTCTTTCTTCGCCCTCGAGGTGGACATCTTCAAGGCGGTGTGTCGGTGGTTCAACGCCAACCAGCAGTGGGTCAAGAGCGAGGGCGGCACGGCGCAGGCGGTGAGTCACCCGACTTGTGTCAGTAACGCCAACCAGCAGTGGGTCAAGGGCGAGGGCAGTACGGCGCACGCGGTGAGTCACCCGACTTGTGTCAGTAACGCCAACAGCAGTGGGTCAAGAGCGAGGGCGGCACGGCGCACGCGGTGAGTCACCCGACTTGTGTCAGTAACGCCAACAGCAGTGGGTCAAGAGCGAGGGCGGCACGGCGCACGCGGTGAGTCACCCGACTTGTGTCAGTAACACCAACCAACAGTGGGTCAAGAGCGAGGGCTGCATAGCGCAGACATTTTCATTTCAATGATTGTAGTTCTAGTACAGAGTATCGCATACTTGTTCCGCAGGAGAAGATCCTCCGCTGCGTGCGTCTGACGCTGATGAGCCTGGAGGAGCTGCTGACGGTGGTGCGGCCGTTTTGGCTGGTGACGGCCGACGTGCTGCTCGATGCCATACAGGAGAAGACGCAGACGCGCACCAGCGACCTGCCGCACCGCGGCTGTCTAGGTACCGCACCGCAGAGACCACGCCCACATGACACGCACTCCACATACTCTCCTCACACATACACTCCCCATATACGCCACAAGTGACGCCCACAGGCCACACCCACATGTTATGCACTCCTCGTGTACTCCACAGGTTACGCACATTCAATGTACTTTCCTCGTGTGCCATGCAAGCAGGTCTCACAGTCTACATACACTCATATACTCCGCATACCATACACATTATACCATTTTATAAATAATTAAATTAATTCCCCATCTAATGGTGTTTAATCACGAGGGCCAATTCTGATCACGGAAACAAGAGATTAGAACTGGAAACTTATTTTATTTTTTCTTGACTATTGTTCAATAATTAAGACACTTTGTTCTAATGTGTAACCCTCCGTTTTACTTACCCTAAAGTGTCGGCTTTTAAATTATTATATTTTTTGCTTGCCAACACTTTCAAATTCAAATTTTGCATTAATTTTGGGACAACCGTTGTTATAAATAATTTATTTGCAAATATATAATTAAATCACATTTGAAATTTCACCAGTGCCCGAGGAGAATATAGCGACGCCGAAACGTGGCGCGCGCGTCATCACGGGCGACATGCGCGCCGCACTGCTCGACGGCGACACGGAGAACTACGACATGGAACGCGGCTACACGCGCCACACTATCTGCGATGCGCCTGACAACCCGGGCATCGTGGTGCGCCTCGCCACCTACGCCATCATCAACCACATCCGCCTGCTGCTATGGGACCGCGACCACAGGTAAGCCCCGCCCCGTGTCACTTGTGGCGCCGCTAGAAGCAACACGCAGCATCGTGGTGCGCCTCACCACCTAGGTCATTATCAACCACGTCCGCCTGCTGCTGTGGAACTGCGATCACAGGTAAGCCTCGCCCCGTGTGACATGTGGCGCTGCTAGAAGCGACACGCGGCATCGTGGTGCGCCTCGCCACCTACGCCATCATTAACCACATGCGCCTGCTGCTCTGGGACCGCGACCACAGGTGAGTCCCGCTCCTGATTAAGTGCGTCCCGCCCCTGTCACTTATGGCGCCGCTGGATGCGACACGTGGCATCGTAGTGCGCTTCTCCACCTACGCCATCATAACGCCAACATAAGCAAATCGGAAGCGTAGTGTATATAATCAATACATAGAGCGCGCCGCCCTCAATGTATAATTTGATCGAAAATATGCCTCTAATAATTCAAACTTTAACATTATTTTTTATTGTTAATACTGCTTGTTTTCTGGAAATATTAATGTAACGTGTTTAATAAGTGATAAAGTATATAAAAAAGTGAAACATTTGTCAAATAGTCTATTGAAATGAAAACAGCGCTCTTGACTCTTCTCAATTGTTTCAGCGTCGCTTCACAGACAGACAACGAAAAATAGTTAATATTTGACTTATTTGCTCCACAGCTTCTTTTATATAGTTCCAACAGTCGGGAGCATTTTCATGATCATTCACGCCAATAGACATCCGCATAGAGGTTACACAGACGCGTTCCCCTCTATGGGCATCCGGCTACTTATACACCGCACTGTCACTTTAGCCGGTATCGTGTAACTTATAGAATTATCCCTATGCAGGTCGTACGCGTACTACATCGAAGTGTCGGTGGACCAGCAGGACTGGGTGCGCGTCATCGACCACAGCAACTACTTCTGTCGCTCCTGGCAGAACCTCTATTTCGCGCCGCGCGTTGTGCAGTACATCAAGATCGTTGGCACCAGCAACACTGTCAATAAGGTACTCTCTACTGTACTTGTTATATAGATCGAGGGGTTCCACAGGGGTCAGTTCTAGGGCCTGTATCCTTCAGCACGTATGTCAATAACATATTCACATATGTGAATATATAAGAAGAAGTTAAATATGATAACTACGAATTTATTAAAGATACAGGTTTACATGAAGTTGTAAAGAAAGTCACGTCACAAATTAGTAGGTATAATAAAACACTTTGCACAGAAACCAAAGTCGGCAAAGGCGACGCGTCTTTCATCATTTTTATTAGCAGTCAGACGACGTACACTGCAGGACATAGGCCTCCCCCGAGAGCGTCTCAGATCACGATCACAAGCTGCTTGCATCCGGCGCCCTTTAATGAAATATTGTGATTGTCAGGTGTTCCACGCGGTGGCGCTGGAGGCGATGCACACAACGCGCGTGCCCCCGCTCAAGGACGGGCTCGTGCAGCCGCGCCACAACGTGGCCACGCTCGACCTCTCCGCCGTCGTCATCGAGGGCATCAGGTGAGCATCCCCCTGTCCTCACCCCATAACGCAGGTGGGCTGCAATGCAGCTTTGCATTGCCTCTTACTTTTGCAAAACTTAGTCACCACGTCCGTAAGTTATAATGGACATGTCCGTAGTTTATTATGGACATGTCCGTAGTTTATTATGGACATGTCCGTAATTTATTATGGACATGTCCGTAATTTATTATGGACATGTCCGTAATTTATTATGGACATGGTCATTAGTTAATATGGGCATGTCCAGTAAGTTTGTCTAATAACAATTGTCGCACAGCCGCACGCGCAATGCCCTACTGAACGGCGACACGGAGCGCTACGACTGGGAGCAGGGCTACACGTGCCACCAGCTGGGCTCGGGCGCGATCGTGGTGCAGCTGGCGCAGCCGCACCTGCTGTCGTCGCTGCGGCTGCTGCTGTGGGACTGCGACTACCGCCACTACTCGTACTACGTGGAGGTGTCCGTCAACTACTGGCACTGGGACATGGTGGCGGACCACACGCGCGACGCCTGCAGGTGAGACGCAGCCGCACCTGCTGGGCCGGCAGGACCAGGGAGGTACATGTCGCTTACACGTGACCGGCGTAAAGTGACAGCTATGCTGTCGTTTCATGCGGTGTGCAAGTAGTCGGTGGCTAATGGAGGGAAGGGGGACAACGCATCTGTATAGCCTCTATGCGGATGTCTATGAGCGTCAGTAGTCATGAAAAAGGCTACGACTGCTTATTTTCTTTATGCTTTAAAAAAAATAACTCGATCTGGCAGCAACGATCACATTGCCCTGGAAGAATTTCTTCTAAATGGCTATTAAGATCTTATGCCGTTTAATTATAATCCTACTAATATTTATAAACAACAAGGGAAGAATAAGTAATAAAAGTGACCACACATTACAAGTTAAATTTTAGACATAGATTACAATTTGAAATACTATAAAAACACTTTATCCCGATGAAATGAATGGGTTAGATTTTTCACGGAAGAAACAGCGACATCACTATTATATATCAGGACTATAATATTAGTTCTGTTATTATGTCGCTGCTGACGGGACCATAAATCATTATAGGGTTAGGGTTGTGCGTCAGCGGCGCAGGCGCAAGGCTGTGGTCGATAAAACCTTATGAGTTACATAAACACTTGTCGACATCAATATGCGCAGCACTGCTCCTGCCCAAAAGGCCCATGAATGGGATAGAGAACGAAACACTCGCGCCACCGCTTCCACGTTTTTCGATCGAGTCTTTAGCGACATAATAACAGAACTGTAGTAAACAATATCAGTTTATATTATATTTTGTATATGTTTTGCACCGGACAGGTCCTGGCAGGTGCTTTACTTCCCGCCGCGGCCCGTGTCCATCATACGCATCGTCGGCACCAACAACTCCGTCAACGAAGTGAGTAGTTGTTTTACTGTGCCTAGGCCTTGGCTTTAGAATGTATCCTAGTCACTAGCTAGCAGAGTTAGCTAGTAGCCAGGAGACATATCTAGTAGCTAGAAGAGTTATTTAGTAGCTAGGAGAGTTTGTTAGTAGCTAGGAGAGTTTGTTAGTAGCTAGGAGAGTTTGTTAGTAGCCAGGAGAGTTAGCTTGTAGCAAGGAGAGTAAGTTAGTAGTCAGAAAATTTAGCTAGTAACTAGTAGACTCAGCTACTAGCTAGCCAGTAACTAGTAGACTCAGCTAATAGCTAAGAGAGTTTGTTAGTAGCCAGGATAGTTATTTAGTAGTTAGTAGAGTTTGTTAGTAGCCAGAAGAGTTAGCAAGTAGCTAGGAGAGTAAAGTTAGTAGTGTGAAAATTTAGTTAGTAACAAGTAGTCTCAGCTACTAGCTAGCCAGTAACAAGTAGCTAAGAGAATCAGAAGAGTATTCTAGTAGCCTGGAGAGTCAGCTCGTAGCCAGAAGATTAAGCTAGTAGCTGGAAGAATTAGTTAGTAGATAGGAGAGTTAGGAGGCTTAGAAAGTAATGAGAAGAGTAAGTGTATAATCATGAAATAATAACCATGAATATTAATGGCTAGAAGATTATAATAGGTATTAACCAGCAGAATTGGTTAGCAGTTAGCAGGTTTAGATAGTGGCTAGGATAGTTAGAGAGTAACCTGCAGAGTTAGTAGCTAGGATAATTGTTATCTGTTTGAGCTGTATGCTATTTGATATTGTTGGAATAGGATAACATTTGACTGTGACGATCTATTGAAGCATCTTCGCACTTGTGCTCTGCTGTACGCGCGTGTGTATATACTTATAATTCTACTGTCGCACCGACATACAAAGAGTAGGTTTTTTATTATTTAATAACGTCGGCTTACTGCAAGAATTCATCAATTAGGTAACTAGTTTTAATTCAATTAATAACATTATATTATAGTGTTATTAATAATTTATTGATTTCTCAAAGTTTTTAATGTCAGATGAGTTCTTGCAGTAAGTCGACGATAATAATAGAACGCGTCTTTCACTAAGAAATACTAGCTACACTCTAAGCGCCAAGCCTCTACAGATCTGCCCTATGAAAGTAGCCTAACAGTTCTGTGGTGGCAGGTGTTCCACCTGGTGCACCTGGAGTGTCCGGCGCAAGTGGACGAGCCGCGCGAGGAGCCCGGGGCTAAGAAGCACCGCGCCTCCCCGCCGCGCGCGCTCCCCGCGGGCAGTAGCGGCAGCGGAGAGAGCAGCACCAGGGGTATAGTACCATAGTACCTGTAATTAAATTTTTAGTTAGTGACGTAGTGGAGTTCCTGGGGGTTTTTACCTCGGACTAGAGTTACAGTGAATGAATTAATATGATCGATGTGGGATACTGTTTTTTAAATATATGATATTTAAAAAACTATATAATAACTATAAAATGCAATGTTTACCCATTATTTTTTTGTGCATTTCATTTTTTTTTTGTTTTTAGGGTTCCGTATCTCAAAGAGAAAAAAACGGAACCCTTATAGGATCGCTTTGTTGTCCGTCTGTCTGTACGTCTGTCAAGACCTTTTTCTCTAAAACGCGTGAAGGGATTAAGCTGAAATTTTTGCCAAACACGGAGCTCAGTTACGTCTTGAGGCCTTGAAAAAATCACACTTCTAAGTTAACGCAATAAAAAGTTATAGCCATTTATGCACAAAATTTGTATGAAAACGCACTTTTTCGAAAATTTATAGGGTACTTCCCGTTGAGCTAGAATTCTGAAATTTGGCAAGAAGTAAGACCTTACAGCATACATATAGGAATAAATCTAAAAATTTGTAAATAAAATTTATGTCACTGGAAAAATCATTACATATATACGGCATAAGTTATGCAAGTAGTTCGTTTCATACTAAATGTATGCAAGCACCCGCATATATATATGTTTGTCAACTTGTCGCAGGGAGGTGTAATTTTCTCAACCTCTATTACTTTTGCTCATACCTCCCGTTCCTACGGAACCCTCGGTGTGCGAATTCGACTCGCACTTGGCCGGTTTTTTTTTAACAAATTATTATAAAAAAATATAATGTTTGACCATATATTTTCACTTAAAACAGTATTTTTTTTTATTTATATGTAAAATCTTACCCGAGTAGACATATATAGGAACATTTTTCAAAGATACCTGTGTATGAAAATAGCAGTAGGGATCTCGAACAGGCAGAAGAACGTAGAGGGGAGAGCGGAGCGGCAGCTGCTATATACAATGGAATTTCTCGGCTAGTTTAATAATTATAAGTAAATGAAATGTACTCTATTGTGTATATTTAAAAAAATAAGGTTACTTACGACGACTAACGAAAAGCAAAAAAAAAATAGTACAGAATCTGTTTATTTAAATATATTACATTGTTGTCTACATCTACTTCATCTATCTGTAGTCTGGTGAAGTATTGTAACAACTATTTCCGCTGCACTGTAAACATGCTACACTGTAGTATAAACCACTTTTTCGGCATCCACACACTCGTTTAAGGTGCTCAAATGCTGCATCAGTTGTTGGAGGCAGTGATAACAAAGGAACACTCGTATTTTTGGCTGTTGCTTTTATAAAAGCATTGAACCTCAATGTATTTAAACCATGAATTTTAGACGGAGCGCTTTATAAACTCAAAATACATGCTCATTGCAGTAAATTATAACAATCCGAATGATATTTTGTTGCAAGTGTCTATAAGTCGGTTATATCAGAAATCCTTTTATGGATATCTCGATAATAATCAGTTTTCTGTACGGCTATAAATTTGTCATCACTGCCTCCAACAACTGATGCAGCATTTGAACACCTTAAACGAGTGTACCTACAAATTCAGATATGGCTAGGAAATGACGTAGTTATTGAAAATTGGGAATGGAAGTATTCCAATAATATGTACATCCCAATAACAATGAATCAATTACCTGCTCCGGATAGTTTATAGCAAATGTTATTTTGTAGTTGCAAAAAGGGATGTGGAGCTGCGTGTGGATGCCGAAAAAGCGGTTTATACTACAGTATAGCATGTTTACAGTGTAGCGGAAATAGTTGTTACAATAGTTCACCAGACTACAGATAGATGAAGTAGATGTAGACAACAATGTAATATATTTAAATAAACAGATTCTGTGCTAATTTTTTTTTTGCTGTTTATTAGTCGTAATTAATTACCTTATTTTTTAAATGTCCACAATAGAGTACATTTCATTTACTTATAATTATTAAACTAGCCGAGAAATTCCATTGTATACCAAGAAACATCAATACTATCCTTAGACAAGCAAGTCCAATAGATACTTAATAATATTGTTAATATTATTGTTTAATAATATTTCCAACAGCGTCAAGATATGGTTTTCTCGGAACGATATGCGAAAAAACATTTACCTACATGGTTTGTTACATTTCAATTTTATCTGCTTCATCCAAGGATGTATTATAGTGTGTTTTTAATGTCTGTAGCTTGCTATATCGATCGCCATCTTGATGCCGATCGATAGCTGATATTACACTATTTGACAGAATACGCCAAAGTGTGTGAATATGCCATTGGCAGTATTTTTGTCGTGGAGAACTTTAATAATTTAATAGTGAGATGAATTCATGGCTTTTACCAAGCAAAACTGTCCTACATATTTTATTTTGTTATTTCATTATGTTATCATTACTCTACGTCTACACTACTGTTACCAGTCATAAGGTCTATACAATTTGAAACGATCTCCATTGTAAGTTTTGCTATTGGAAATTTTGACATTAATGAATGTGTATGTGCTACTTGATAGGCAATAGCTCGGAGCGACCTCGAACTCCTTCGACAAGTTCGGAAACCGGCGCAAGTGACGCGAGAGGCGATACGCCGGCGGTCCCAGTGGGCGTGGCTAGCGCTCGGAGCGGCGCTAGTGTTGGAGCTGGGGCTAGTTCAGTGGGCGGGGCTAGTACTGGGGGCGTGGCCAACGCTGGGGGTGGGGCGAACGCTGTGGGCGGAGGTAGTGCTGGAGGAGGGGCGCGGCGCGAGCTGCCGCCGGCCGAGACCGCCACGGAGGCTGACGAAGCAGAGGGCTACGATTGAGCGTCGCCTTGCGCCTGCGCAGCGCTGTACGTTCGCATCTGCCGCACTACCATTGCGGCAATCTTCGCAGGTGAGTGCGTTATTTGCCGTGTACACTTGTAACAAGCAGTGGCGTACCGCTAGAGGCCCGTAGTACGTAAATTCATCGGACGGGCCCCCAACATAAAGCTTTTTTTTACTAAATGTATAATAGTAAATGTTAAGAGATCGTCTTCACCTCTGACCAGGGGCACCTTCCGGCTGGGGGCCTAAGGCATTTCGCCGACTTGCCATCCTGTAGTTACGCCACTTAGTCACTTACAAGTGCCCACTGACTGGCTTCATCGAGCTTGAAGAGGTCTGTAGTAGGTTTCTTTAATTAAGTTTTACTTCTACAGTTGCGAATAAAACAAATATTTTAATAATGTATTAATTTTTGGATACACAATTATATTTATGCCATTTTCTGTAGCAAAAGTCTTTGGTTATTCAATTAATGAAATGATTAAAATTTTTCTTTTCAGATTACAGAAGGAATCATTTCAAAATTAATATCACTCGTACTGCAAACTACAGCTTTTAGAAAATGTAATGAATTTCTTAGACTAAAGACAGGGCCGGACTTACAGTGTGAATTCCTAGGCTTTAGTCCTGGGCCATCTAAAAAAAATACAATTACGACAGGACTACTAATTTCTTTAATTCTTTAACTATTTTTTTATTTAATATAGAATTTAATAAAAATATTTTCTTTAAAAAAATATTGCACTTGACTACATAATAATAAATAATCAACTGCGTCAAGTATCATATTAATTACTCGAAAATTAAAACGATCGACCAATAATAGTTGCTAAATCCGGCCCTGCCCCAGAACGTACGTGTAGTTGTTATTAACTAGTGTGTAAGCGTTAGTGTTATCTAGTCCTATCTGTTATGTTTTTTTTTTTATTTTTTTTAACGTACTTCTATACATAAAACATTGTTTCTTTAATTCTACGTTTATTAAGATATACCTTTGATTAGGCAATGATTAATTATTAGTACTTCTGTCGATCGAAAACTTCCAGTTTTAAGCGTTTATACCATAAGGGTCAATTCACACCAAAAGCGCGGCGAAGTGCAGCGAAACGAAGCGCAGTTTATGTGTCATATGAATTTCAACTTTATAAATAATTACTATAATACTTATTATCGCATGAGAAACTCGAACGAGTCGCGCGGATTCGAGCGACTGCGCGAGGATTCGCTGGAATCCGCGCGGAAGTCGCGAGAATTCGATAATAAGTACTACAGTAATGAAAATAAAGTTTAAATTTATATGACACTGAAAATGCGCTCCGCTTCGCTGCGCTTCGCCGCGCTTTTGGTGTGAATTGACCCTTAGCGTTGTCCGAGCGTCCTCGACAACTATCAGCGCAATCTTGCGTCGATCGTTGTAATTAACGTTGCGTTGACATTGCGAGTTGCGTTCATTAACAAGGAACGCTCGCACATCGCTAGTGAGCTACCTCTTCTGTCTGAATATATGTCTAAGTATATGAGTCTAAGATCTACTTTTTGAAGCTTCTCAATTGAATACGTCTTCAAATACAGTGTTATTTAAAAGTCAAACTTTGCAAAATGCTGCTTAGCTTTAAAAAAACATATTTTTCCACATATAGGTGTTAAGTATATAAAAGGTATGAATGTGAGACTGTGTGTTTTATAATACTTTTTGTACGCGGTAATTTTATGTACTTACTCAGATACCATCGAATTGACACTGTAGTTTAACCTGTGGTGATGTAATATCGACAATCAAATATTTTTTTTCAACGCCACAACTTAGTCCGACGAAAAGCATGGTAAATAATTTGACAGATCTGCAATGTGCGTTTTAAAGACGAAGACGGAATGGAATTTAATTGTTTTAATTTCAGTTTAACTTAATCTACTGTAAAGTGGCCACAGGCCGCCTCGACGAATTCTAAACGCGTGAGAATTTTGTAAAGATGCACATTTAGTAGTGATAGTGCTTCTGTCACACCGCGCTTCCTAGGGTTGCCAGACGGGCGGGATTCCCCGATATTGCCCTGACATTTTGTGTTATGTTCCTAACCCGAAAAAATATATTTAAAAGAAATAGGGAAAAGCTTCATTTGACAACATTAAAATTCACACCTCTGTTAGAAAGAAATAGTCGTGTTTACTGTTTATTATAAGTCCCGACTTACGATCCAAAAATTACGATTTCTTCCAGATATTTTAGTCTTTCCATCTGGTAACTCCGGTTCTAGCATATGTATGTTCACATACACATGAAACGGATAGAATTTTCTTTCTTGTTACTCGGTTATATTATAACCGAAAAGTGCACGTTTCAGCCACCAGTTGGCGTGACAGTCTCGGCGCACGGTCGCTAAAGGACCTCAGTGGCGACGCGATCTCTTTTGCTAACTTTAGGTCTCTATCAACGAATGGGCACTGTATATTTTAGTTTAAAGAGGACTTTATATTTGTAAGTTCTTACAGTAATTTGTGTTCGTTATTGTGTTAGCTACTAGGTTGTGATATGTTATACTTGAATCGATTTTTATCTGTAGTTACTATCGAATAAGTTTCAACGATTTTATAAGTTTATGCGGATCGATACTCATCATCAGCAATCGGAAGACGTCCACAACTGGACACAGGCCTCTCGCAGAGTGCCACAGGTCACCATCGCAAGTTGCGTCGCTTCCAGCGCCTCCTTGCGACAAAAACTTAGCACTTTTAGGGCCGGCTTAAAAGTAAGGTATTCAAGTGTTAAGTAGCTAAGTCGCAATTACCACATTAACTTGTCCTAACCGGAACTTGTGAATTACGTAATTTTTTTGCTTGATAAGTTGCTATTAGACTAACCGGGCTTTAAGAAATGTTAAATCGGGCTTTAGATTATGTTATAGTTCGTTTCGATAATTATTATTTTAGAATTTATTTACCTACGTATCTATAAGACGGATTTTTAGTGGGTGCACGCGGATGCACGCCTTGTCTTAAAAGTAAAATTATAGGTTTTGCAACTTTTGACCCGTTAAAAAGAAGAAACAAAAACCTAACTGATGCAGTCCAGCTCAAGTAGTTCTATTGTAATAATCACATCATTCGGCGCGCAAATCAAGCCGCAGCGAATTGTATACTAAACAAAGAAAAAAATGTCATAAACCACTATAAAGGTAGGACATAAGACTGTAGTTTCGCCTTTTTGAAAAAAATTTTTTGACTGTCGCTTAAATATGAAGTAGGTAGTGGGGAAATGTACTATTTAAGTCAATAGCTGATTATTATCTAACATGAATAAATGATATGAAAATAGTAGTTACTTAATTGATAAAAATAGCTAACTCATTTAAAAAGTGCGTAAACTTATACGTACATTTTACAATAATTATTAAATTAATCAAGTTCTTAGGAAGCACTTTCACTTGACTAAGATCTTGGCCTTGTTGTCTTCCAAGTCCAAAAACCCCAGGTATGGAGGATATAGTTCATTATGCTATTTTCTATGATGAGCAAATTAGGATATTTCATAAAAGCATATATTTTATACTTTGATTACATTTTACCTAAAATTTTAAAATGACATAAATATTACCTAACGTTAATAGAACCGAACGACCGAGCTTTGTTCAGATGATAATTTGCTTATCTAATGTAATTAAGCTATTTTTATACATATGCATTTGTTCTCATATTCATTAAGAGGACAAATTCAACAATGCTGCGGGTTATTTAAAAAGAATTCACAACAGCGCCATCTGTTTTTTAACTGCTGATAGTACGTATGTACTTTGATAAAATTTTATTGATAGTTTTCACTCAAAAACAGATGAAAGCACAATTTATATGCATTTTTTCACATGGAAATCAATTATGATAGAAATGACACTTTGGTACCTAGGTAGTTTTAATAGTAAGCCCATCTTAATAGACAGAGTTCGATAAAGTACCCAAACTCAAATGCTTCTAGCATCCGCAGTATGTAGCGAATAATAATTATAAATAATTAGTCTCTGTCATGCAATACATTTAAAATAATTCACACTATCCACAAATTAATTAACAAGCTTTTATAATATTAAAATTTGTTGTGGGTACTAACTTTGTATTCTTAAGGCCTGCTGCTAGGGCCTTTTGTCCGCGGACTTTTTAAAATAGATCGCTTACAACTGTATCCAGTAACGCAAACGAGGGATTAAAACAACGCGGTACTTTTCTTATATTTTTGTCCACGGACAAAAATCTCTCGTCTGCACAAGCCTTTACACTTAGACTATGGAAATGTTACTTTATGTGTGTGACTGTTGGAAAACATACTGTGATACGTGATTGATATGTTAATTGAGAATCAATATTATTTCATTGAAGATATATTATATATTTTTAAGCATGTAAAACTTGTATCTATCTATAGTAGTGTACTAATAAATGTTGTAACAAAAATGCATTTTCCTTCCCATACTTTTACTTCGTTAAAAGTTTCATCAGCAACATGGCTACTTCTAGACGTAGGTCTGCCCCGAAGAACGCTACCAGGAAAAATAACTAATTTGAATGTAGGTAAATTAAGTTACAAGACATGGATCCATGTGATTTTGCTTATTTCTTTGCGTATTGATTATTTCTCACAAATAATTATAAGTGAGGAGGGTATGAATAGTTATTGTTCACTTTCGCTATGATGATATGAGCGCCGAATTCGCAATAATATTTTTGTAGAGGCGTATTGTGAGGGAGATGAGATTGCTATGCTGAGAGTGGCATATGGCTTCATCTGTTGGTTAATGGACTAATCAGTCCAGTTTCACGCCTATTTGCGTCGAGTTCGGCTGTATGGATATCTAAATAATATCTAGCAACATCACACATTGCAATTCCAAGACGGTCAACCTATCAACAAAGTTTATCAAGTTGCTTGTAACAACCACCGGAGATCTTCAATGATTATTGTTTTGAATATAGTAGAGAGCAGAAATGGCTAGTTGCTTGACCGGTTGTGCAGCTAGAATAACGATGATTGGTCTACTACTTATTAGTTATCAGCTAGACAGAAAAAAAGTCA
>LUGF01045410.1:295589-319684 GCA_001625245.1 Calycopis cecrops
AGGCCACGAACATGTGGTCGGTACCGGGAGCGTTAATATGTCTTTAAAAATTATGATTATTAAATAAACATCATTTACTAATGTAATAAGTTTTTTTAAGAAGATAGTATGTTTACCTTAACTTGATTATAATTTACAGTCTTTTGAATTTACAGCTTATTTTTTGAGAAAACTTTAAAATAATAGTATGCCATTGTTTTATTTTTATTTATTTATTATTCAAAAATATAAAAACTTATTCTATTATAGTTTAGTCAACTTGTTACTACTGTTACTACTTGTTCATTCATTTATTTCTTTACTTATATTCATTTTAATAAGATTCTACCTTTATTTTTATTTTACCTTTATTTCTGATATTAAATTTATCATTGTAAAAGGTAAAAATTTAAAAGTTCCCTAAATAAACATATTATTGGTACTCAAAACCTATATTTAAATTAAATATTACCGTTTTGTTTCATTGACTGTAACTGAAAGAAACTTATCTTTCTCCTGGTTAATGTTTAGTCTTATTGAAAATATGAATTATTACAGATTCAGTGCAGAAGCAAGTCAAGAAAACGAATATACCTCCCATTCCTTTACTCTGGACTTGCCAAGACAACTGTCGCTATTATTGCATGTTTGATACAGTAGAAAAGTTTGAAGAAAGAGGTTTTACTATACCTAAATTTCATGGCAAAGTAAGTAGTCACTCTTAGATCGTAAAGCCTCCCATGTCCACAAAGGCTGTATATCCTGTGAGGGGCATTTGAATATAATAAGGTAGTGCAACCATGACTAGGCTAGTGCTTGAAATATACTTTCATTTTTAGTGGCCCATCAAGAGGGTGTTTGGAATTCAAGAACCTGCCTCAGTGCTTGGATCTCTCTTAAACCTGATCACACATGTATACATGTATTCAGAAATTAAGCGGGATTTTCCTGTTCGCTCCATGCCAATAGTACTTTTTTGGCATGTTTTTGTTTGGGTAAGTACAAAAACATATACGTGAATTTTAGTTCATTCCACTGTGTCAGAAGAAGAGGAAGAGACTCGCTAGAATATGTATTGTTTATCATATTTTTTTTGACTCCTCTCTCTGGTTTCCGAAAAGGTGCTATTATATAAAACGTACAAAGTTTAAGCAGATGCGTTACGCTCGGTTACCCCATAGACCCATCTCATAAATCACAATAAACGCAACTACACTGTCGCTTCACTCCCGTGTAGTGTGAGTGAGTTATTACCAGCTCTGTGATGACGTATTCAGCTACTATGCCGCAACGGCATTTTCGCTTTTACAAGAGCTACCTACCTATTCAATATGCTAAGCTCAGAGACGCACATTTTTTTTTCTCGCGGGGTAATGCATTTACACACTGCCACTGGACCGAGGGTGTGGTTCGGTAGATGTGTGTGACTCCTGGATAAACCGAATACCTACCCATTGAAACCCCGCAAGTGCCATTGGGCGCCTATACTGAGGTGCCCCGGATCTGTCAGCAACAGGGCACCTCGGCGACTGGCCAGTCCCTCGTAAAGGACTGGAATTCACCAAAATAGTGGGGGCTAAGAAACAGAGACGCACACGGCTCAGTCATTGGTGTTGTTATTTGATTTCGGTTGTTCATTAAAGGCTGTGTCATGGCGCAACATTCGCATACACACACAAAGAGACACACGCACGCACACGCACACGCACAGATGTCCACGCCAGATCTCTTACGGGGTAGAACTTGCCGAGTGCCTCATGTCACGATACGTGAAATGATCTTAAAGCCCCTAAGGGTCAATTCACACCAAAAGCGCGGTGAAGGGCAGCGAAGCGGAGCGCAGTTTATGTATCATATGAATTTCAACTTTATAATAATTACTATAATATTTAATATCGCATGAGAAACTCGAACGAGACGCGCGGATTCCCGCGAAGTCGCTGGAATGCGCGGGAAGTCGCTGGAATGCTCCAGAAGTCGCAAGAATTCGATAATAAGTACTATAGTACTGAAAATAAAGTTGTAATTCATATGACACATAAGCTGCGCTCCGCTTCGCTGCCCTTCGCCGCGCTTTTGGTGTGAATTAACCCTAAGCCTTGCGGGGCCCGGGCTGCAGCTCCCCTAAGCCCCCACCTGATCCCGGGCCCTTCTCCAGTGTTTGGTTATTCGTATTTCGCAGATCTGCATGAACGCGTGGCTGTGGTCGGCCATATTCCACACGCGGGACGTGTACTTCACGGAGTTCATGGACTACGCGTGCGCTCTCTCCATGGTCATGAGCCTCTTCCTCGCGGCCATTGTAAGGTGGGTGTAGGTAATAGTTATATTACAAACGAGGAGTCGGAGCCCTTTACATGGTTACCGATGCCCATAGACATCAGCAAAGAGGTTATGCAGATGCGTTGCCCTACTTCCTCCTTCCCGCCTCTAGGGGCAAACGTTCTTTATCGGTGTTAGGAGGTGCAATGCCTTACTGCCGCCTTTCTAACTGGGGTCAGGGGTTAGGTTGGGGATCTGATCATTTCACGACCCCGTCGCAAGGCGCTGATTTAGGTTGTTGAATCGGTTCCTTTATTTTGGAAGTTCTCGTAGTTATAAATAAAATCTATTAGCGCTCTCTCTCTCTAACACTTATTCTAGAGGAGGAGGTAGGAGCCTAACTCTGCCGTATTCGTGAAAGAAAGAGAAGTCAGATAGACTGGAACCGTAACAGCGCGTTCACGACCACAGCGGTGCGAATTGCGGCGCGGTGAGCGGATTGTCTGTCTCTCTTTCACTCGATACTCGACGCGCGAGTGAGAGAGAGACCGGCGCGGTGAGCGAATCGTCTGTCTCTCTTTCACTCGATACTCGACGCGCGAGTGAGAGAGAGACAGACGATCCGCTCACCGCGCCGCAATTCGCACCGCTGTGGTCGTGAACGCGCTGTAACGCGTTATGTAACTATCTCAACGTTTTACCCTCATCATATTACACAAAATAACATAAGATATTCGAGTACTGTTCTTCAGTTCACTGTCGCTTCCAGGGTGTTCTACCGGGCCCGCAAGATGGCGGCGGCGTGCGTGTTGCTGACGCTTGTGTACTACGCGGAGCACGCGCGCTACCTGTACTCGGGGCGGATAGACTACGACTACAACATGCGGGTCAACCTGTTCTTCGGTAACTGTTGTGCCACACTACATGCTACATGCAGCCGAATTGTACACGACCGGGGAGGTACCTCTCGCTTACACGAGACCGGCGTAAAGTGACAGCCGTGCTGTCGCGTTTCGTGCGGTGTTTAAAGTAGTCGGTGGCCCATGGAGGTGGGAGGAGAAAGGAGGGAAGGGCATCTGTATAGCCTCTATGCTGACTGACTGATTGCTCGTTTGATCCCCCTATATCATAAAAAAATTAACGTTTATTTATAGTTTGGGGGCAAACGAGCAGTCGGTAGTTCTTCCCTCTTGATGGGTTACCGCGATACTGACACACCGCACGAAACGCGACAGCGCATCTGTTACCATGTGAGAGAGGTACATTCACGGTCGAGCTGATCCAATTCGGCATATGCGCCACGCTGCGTGCATGCATCCATGCATGCAACGTGGCGCTACCTCTTACTACTCCTCTAAATTTTATAGCCAGGTAAAAATTAGCCTCACGATAATGTTGTCGACTTGATTTATGGTCACCGCACACTTCATCTCGGAAAGGGAACGTAAACGTATCGTCTTCGCTTTTCTAGGCGAGGCGTTTACATTCCATTTCCGAGTTGATATGTGTGCGGTGACCATAAGGCGGGAAACCACGGGACCGCGTCCTGCGGTGCTCCACAGTTCAGCAGTGGAACCTCCGGATCATGATTATAAATGAAAATGAAGATGATGAAAAATTATGAATTCGATATGACGAATTTGATGTAATTGTAATTGAATTGGTGTATAATTAAAACATGCAATAGCTAATTCTATTCGATTCGCGATAATAGTTCACACCTGCTTAATACAGATAAGCTGATAACACGGATGTTAGAAGTTACAGAATAGAACCTCTTAGATAGATAACAGTTGTAGCATTGTATCAGAAATGGGCCGGCACGACCGGGGAAGTAACTCACGTGGTACCGCAGACGACTGTCTGCGGTACGCGGTCGTGTTTCGTGCTGTTTGTGAGTTTCTGACCTCCATTGAGAGGAGGAAGGAGGGCAGCATAACCAAGTAGCAGAAGTTCGCCTGTAGAGAGTCCATGTCCAGCAGATTATGATAATGAAGCTAAACGAAAGCAACTTTTATGTATGTTACTCTTACGAGAAATCTTCGAAACAGATTTGGATAAAAGCATTGATCACAATTTGGCTAGCAATATTACTTTAATCCCGAAAAAATGAATGATTGGTTTGGGATAGATTTTATACGGGTCTACGGCCAGTATATAGGATTTGTTTAAAACACCAGCAAGCTCTTAGATAAAAATAGTTTGCATCAACAAATGTTGTAAACATATGACTTATCTCAATAAATTAATTGTAAATGATTTTTTAAGTTTTTAATGTACTGTTGTGACATTATCAAGTCTCGCGCGGCCCGCCCGTGTGGACAGCTGGCCGACCCCCCGCACCCCTCGCATTCCCCGCCGTATACATTACGAGTTTGTTGACCTTATCTTCCGTAGGTACGCGACGCACTTATAACGCTCGGACGAAATCTAGCTAGCAATCTATATCTGAGAACTTGCTGATGTTTTAAAAATAACCCTGTATGTAGTCCTAATTTATGTATGTACTAGCTTCCGACCGCGGCTTCGCCCGCGTGGATTTCGGACTTCAAAAATTATTCAAAATTTTAACTTATTATGTTATTCTGATATGAAAGCTATATTAATGTAAAGTTTCATGAAAATCCGTCCAGTAGTTTCGGAGATTAGCCCGAACAAACGGACAAACAGACAAACAAAAAAATTAAAAATCATAGAAAAGTGTTCTGTTACTATTTTAAAATCCCCCAATTAGTTTTTCGTAAATATATTCAATGTACAGACACTAAAATTTTACTGTTTTATTATATGTATAGATGGTATGTGACAGGTGTGGCGGGCTCGCTGATCTGGACCCTGTGGGCGTGTAGAGAGTACTTCGCGGGCCGGCGGCACGCGTGGCGGCTGGTAGCCTTCACTTCGCTGTCGGGCGCGGCGCTCGTGCTCGAGCTGTGCGACTTCCCGCCCGCGTGGCGCGCGTGGGACGCTCACGCGCTGTGGCACCTGAGTACTGCGCCGCTGCCGCTCTTGTTCTACAGGTGAGTGCGGCGGCGGATAGCCGGTCACTTCAATGTCGGGCGCGTGGCTGCTGGTAGCCATCACTTCACTGTCGGGCACGTGGTGGCTGGTAGCTTTCACTTTACTTTACCGCCTACTCTCCCGCAAATGGGAGAGATTTATCCCGATATCATAATGTTTATAATAGGCAAATTTACTATTGCTTGAATGCTTGACAGTACTGGTTGATCAAACGAACGCTGGAAAACAGCTTCTTTGGTAAAAAGTATATACAATCCTATTATTCCATTCCCATCCTTCAAATATATATATGGTTAGTGTATCATTTCCAGGCTACACAACAAAAATCAGATCAATCGGATCAATAATTTAGCCACAGGAATTTTTTAAAAATTTTTCTCACTACGTACACGCTGTATCGCAGCTGATCGCCGACTATGACCGGCCGGTGTAATTTACCTCGTGCCCGTAGTAGCCGCCCAGTACAAAACATGATTACTTTTTTCGCTATTTAACTTGCTTAAAAAAAGTATTTTCGTATACATGTCGTTACCTTTTTTTTAATACTTTCGGATTAACTATACTTATAGACTATAGTATATATGGCTCAATTTAATGACTCTCCCTTTTATCAACCTTGTATAATTATGTATTTTGCCACGGAGAAGGTCTGTATGAAATGAAATGAAAATAGAATTTCAAAAATTACTTTTTGAACGTCAACAATTATATCTACCACCGGTTAACCCTAGCCCTGTCCTGAGAAGAACCGGCGAAACGAACTCAGCGGGCCTCATGATGTGATAAGATATAAAAGTAAAAAATATGAAAGTACAAATACATTCGCATATTATAGATGAAATACAATTTATCAATTTACAATTATTATAGTACAGAAACAGCCTGGGAGGGTATGATATGCTCATTGATACCACTCGCAACCAGGTGGCGCTGCAGAGTAGCAACTTCTGCCCCGTTGTCGATTGTCATGAAAATCAGTATTATGATGTATTTTTAATGGTTAAGAAAATGTTGGCGTGGCAACGCGCGCCGGGTACAGCTACTTTTTGTAATAAAAAACATATTTTTTTTTTATTTCAGATTTGTAATAGACGACCTCAACCATCTAAGGTCCTCGGCGATTTTCGACAAAAGCGACGACAAGTTCACCAAATTGGGTTCCACGTATTCCAATTAGGGAGAGCACGCTGGAGTTTACTCGGAACATGGTTGTGAAGAAACGCTATGAATGCGTACAAAATAACGTAAAACGCGTAAACGGCGTAAGCGCTTGGTAAGAGGTAGTGCCACGCTGCATGCAAGCAGACGAATTGAGCCGGCAAGAAATAAACCGGCATAAAAACCGGCACTGTAAATAGCCCATGGAAATGGCTCCGTATTCTCGTTTTGGCCCACCACTCGTTCCCACCGCTGCTACTCGTGTGTCGCCAGGATCGACAGCGGCAACCACAACGACCCTTTGTTATGATCGCAGGGAGCCTGAGGGAAAGTGAAATCTGTCTTGGGACCCGCAACGAATGTAATCAGATGAAATTAGGAGGAGTAGAAAATAATTGAAAAACATTCGCACAATATTGTTTGATACTATTTTAGTCCCCACATGTGATTTGTTCCACGCCTCAATGGTTTCTTATTGAGTAAATTCCATATAAAGCAGTGCAGCAAATAATAAAAATAAGAGTATATTTTATTTCGGACACATTTTTTTTATTACACATATAGTTACTACTTATTCTAAGACACTTTACATAGTCGGGAAAATTGATGGCAAATTTTGCTAGATTCTTAAGGGAGGTCAAGTATTACGTAACGCCATTGGGAGTGGAGAAAGGGTGTTGTAAAACGTTACGATATGTTACAGGGGCCGGAGGGGTTGCTCGAATACTATAATAGTTTTATGCAACATTGTTTTACAAAAAAATATCATCATCTTTTTTGCTCAATTTATGTAAATATATGCTGAGTTGTGTGTTACGTAACGTTTTGAGAGGCAGAGGGGGGTTACACAACAAAGTAACGGTGCGTTACATGTAGGTTCAAAAATCTTCAAGAATTGTCCTACTAATATTATAAAGGCGAAAGTTTGTGAGTGTGTTTGTTACTCTTTCACACAAAAACTACTGAACGGATTTTCATGAAACTCACTCACTTACAGTAATATAGCTTTCATATCAGAATAACATAATAAGTTAAAATTTATAGGGATTTTTTTATAATTTTGTTATAATATAACGATAACTGTCAAGTAAGTCGGAAAAAAATCAGCCCCCTGAGAGCAATATTGGCGTGCGCTGCCCTAATCGTTGGAGTTACACAAAGATAATTATTGTAGGATTATTTATCTTAAATAGTTCTTAATAAAAGTCTGCGACAGCATATATCTATCTTTTATGTGTAAGTCACTATGACCAAAATAGTGAACCAAACATTCAATTAAATTGGATATTTTTTAACGATGCACATTTTAGAATATTTATCGAGCTCTTATGAAAATTGATACATCTGTCACTTTACGTAATGAATGTAGATAAAATTTGTCTTTTACACTAAAATAATTTGGACGAATAGATTAAAAGTTATTATCATGTTAAGATTGACTTAAACGGAATATATAAAGCGCCTAAAATACGCGGCGACAAATTCGATTCTCTAAGCGGTTTATTGTTTCATACAATACTTATACATATATTTAATATAACATATATTTCAGTAAATTATTAGAATAATATATATTTCAGTATAATATTAGATTATGTATAATAATAACAACACCATTTTTGAAGTCCGAAGTCCACGCGGGCGAAGCCGCGGGCGGAAGCTAGTGTTACATAATACTTAAATGCTCCCTAAGACATCAACGGCTTGGGTATGTTGTACAAACAGTTAAGTTATTTTTAATGTTTTGAATGGTTAATATAGTAATAATATTCTACAGATTTGTTGGGATTTTGTTTTTTTAATTCGCTGTAAGGCCGATCTGGTCTATATTATTTACGGCAGCCTAAATGCAATATTGCTTAGCATTTCTTGAGTTGATCTCAGAGCCGCAGGCAGAGACATTAAATGTTAGAATTTGTTTTATATTGACATAGGGAACGTGTACGAAACATAGAGGCAGCACTGTCGCCACCCTAGTGATCATTTTAGGAATCAAGTACTAGCAAAACACTAAGCAAAAGACAATGACAATGGCAAGTTGACAATATGTCATATCATACGTACAAACGAAAATTTGCTAGCATTCGGTTCACATTTCAGCCACTAGTTAGCGTGGCAGTCTAGAAGCTTATTCGCTATTGGTTATGTAGTTCGCCATCATCCCTATAGGGACCGAGTTTCTAGGCCAGTCTTGGCAACTGGTGGCTAATTATGAACTTAATTGGCATATTTGTCTTTGACGTTTATTAGTAGACACTAAAATATAACACGAAAATATAGTTTGAATATTAAATGTCAATGATTGTCTCTTGCAGGTATTTAATGCCTATAATTAACATTAGGACTTGCCAAATTCGACTAAAGAGCTGCCTCTATGTCTATTGCGCGATCCCTATGCGATGGAGGCGAACTTTTGTTTAAATTATGTATACAATTTCCATATGGGAATGCGAATTCTCTACTGGCAAATAAAGAAATGGTTTACTAAATGTATTGTTTAATTTAACTTTGAAATAAAGAAGAAAGGAATCGACTAGCCGTTTACAATTAATTTTTTCCAGCAATAGCGACAAGCAATGCGCAACTTGTGCGTTCAGAGCCAGGCATTCTCGCTGGCAAGTTTTGGGCGGAGTGCCGTCTCGTGGGGCTGCACGAGTAGCGCTATCGCCTCCTACTCCCGGTGGTTGTAGGGGTTCGCTCGGTACACGCGACGCGCTGGCGATATCCTTACGCACTTGGGAGAGTGGTCGTTGTGCATTATATCCTCGGTCCATTCCCGCCGCGTCTCTTTGTTCGTTAACCGTGACCCGATGTACGCCTTGTTGCACGGTGGACGCACAAACTTGATCCCACCTGCCGGCTTTACTCTGTACGGAGTGTTGTTAGCCTTCTCGCTACATAACATGTAGGTATCGGAGTCACTGCACGTTTCAATTTTGGGCGTTTCTTTCTTTTTCTTGTTGAATACTGATTTAAACATGCTCACAATAAGTGTCTTTGTCTTCATATCCTGTAAAAATATGAATACCGTTTAAAAAAATACTGCAGACATATAATTGGTAAGAGGTAGTACCACACTGCATGCTTGCATGCAGTCGAATTGGGTCGGCACGACCGGGGAGGTACCTCTCGCTTACACGAGACTGGCGTAAAGTGACAGCTGTGCTGTCGCGTTTCGTGCGGTGTGTAAGTAGCCGGTGGCCCATAGAGGTATGAGGAGACAGGAGGGCAGCGCATCTGTATAGCCTCTATGCGGATGTTTGTGGGCGTCGGTAGTCATGAAAATGGTTCCGGCTGCTCGTTTGTGTTCCTATACCATAAAAAAAAAAGTTTAAAAAAATGAATGTATTTGACGATCAGGCGGGCGCAGTGGCACAGGGCTCGGATAAGCGGAGCATGTTGCGCCAGTGGTCGCGGGTTTGAATCCCGCCTTGGTCATGGTCATAAAATTTCTAAAATTTATAAAGCATATTAAATATATTTTCGTTGTCTAGTACCCGTAACACAAGTCCAAACGGTACTTAGCACGGGGCTAGACTAACGTAGTGTCTTAAGTCCATAGATATTATTATTATTATTCACCTTAATATTATCAGACTTAATTTGAATATCGTCGTCATCGCTTACGGTACTATGAAATTTAAATTTTTCGGCTTTATAGTAATTTTTCTCGTACTGACGATCCCTTTGTTCTTCTTTTTTCAAATTACTCTTATTACGACATTTAGATTTAGAGCAAATTGTTGAGTACACGGCGTTGCTTGTTGTGTTTGTTGTAGTTGATAGAAAAGCCTCTACTTGCGCGTCTTTTGTTATAATTTCAGAGGAATCTGTGGTTGTTTCGTATGTTTTGTTATCAGAAGTCACTTCATCACATTCGGGGAACTCTGGGATAGCCTTATTCATATCAATTGCCACAGATTTATAGAGTTCGGTAATTAGTTTTGCGGTTTCTTTGTTTGTAGGATTGTCTCGTGGGTTGTCTTGAGAGTTGTCGTAAGGGTCATGTTGTGGCTTGTCTTGTGGGTTTTCTTGTGGGGTGTCAGTGTTGGTGGATGTGGTTACTTTTTTTTCCTCAACCTTTTTTTTGTAATTATATGTACCAGGCAAGTCACTATCTTTTGGGAGCATTCTTGTATCAATTGGAATATTAGGTATACAATATTGTGCTACAGGAATTTGTGCCGGGTACGGTACTATATAAGGATTGTTAAAATTAGCCGTGTTATACGGAAAATAATTAGGAAGTGTTGAAGGAATATTGTGCGGTGACGCTCCTTTTTGTACAATGGCATCCTTTTTTCTCTTTTCTCCTTTAACAAGGCGTTCGAGACCGTTATTTTTTATTTCAGATAACACAGACTGTAGAATTCTTTTTATTTCGTTAAGCGCTGTTTCTGTTCTTGTACAATCATTAATCGCAGTTTTAATTTTATCACTGTGTACATTTTCAGCAAGATTTAAAATTTTCTTATTAGCAACATTTTTTATTTTAACGAAATGCAACTTTGGTTGGGTAGGGTCAACCAAGGGTACCGTTTTTGGTTTAACGTACGCGTAAGCACAGTCAAAACTTTTACATGGATGAATGATAGCCTTATGTTTACATTTTACATATTTAGATGGGCTTTCTACTTTGTCTTTCTTTTTAGGATAATTCATCGCCCGGGTATATAATTCATCAAATTCTTCAGCTATGTGTCTGTGCTTAGTGCGTTCTATTTTAGTGCGAGAAATGGCATTAAAAAAAAACTTCGGCTCACATTTGATTGACCTGTTTTCATCTGAGTTTCCTTTTACAGGCATTAAATCAACCATTTTTGATATATTCTTTTTATTACTATAGTTTATTCGCGAATTGTCTGTAATGTTACATTTATTCAAGTACACATCCAAATTGTGGAAATCTCCATGGCAGCAAGAGCAAATATCAATATTTGGTATGTTTTTATAATAATCATCTCTACAAACCGGATTTGAATAGTTGCTCGTATCTGAAAACTCTTCTACTACAAATTTTGGATCATGGTGTTTTCGGAACATATCCGATAAATACGAGCGGCTTAGAACGTTCATGTCGGTTTGTGCGTAATATACCATTTCAGTTTTCCCCCTACTCGCTTCTTTGGTAAACTTTTTCTTTTTCCGTTTCTTGAAAAGATTTTTGACGCGTTCGTTCGTTAAACGTTTGTGTAGATCCCATTTAGAGATCACGCTGTCGGTCGAAGGGCTCGGTTCATTAGTCTTTTCTTCTTCTGGTTTTACATTGTAGGGATATGAACAGGAAACATTTGATGGATTCTCTTCTATACAACTGGCAGAAAAACGCGAGAATAAGTTTTGATTGTAATCATTGTTTGTAGTAGATTGTGGTTCACTACTGTATGCGTTGACGAAGGACGAGCACTGTACAACATGGGCAACAGCAGAATTGTGTTTATCTTTGAGACAAGCAGCCCTTTTTTTGGCAGCGATTAACTCTTGTTCCAAAATCAAGATTCTTTGCTGGAGATCCGTCACGTCTATTGGTATACATGATATAATTTTTACTTCTGTCTGAGAAGGACTGTTACCTAAAATAATAGCATATATCATCGGTGAATTACGACTGAAGTGAACATGCTGCAGTGCAAACTGGGCACGACTGCTTAGATATTTTAAGGAGAAGGGCAACGAGCTGCACAGTAAGTAATCACTTACTGAGACAGAGACATACTCATCATTCCGGCGCGACTCATGTACCTCCAAAATATTCGCTCCATCGTTGTAACACACTTTCGGTGCGTATAAGAATGTCACCGCCACTAGAATTAATCCTATTCTTTCTGGAGACCGTCGAACAACGCTTAGTTTTCTTTACCTCCCTCCAGAACAATAATAATCAGTATCCAGAAGATTTTGATGTTCGCCTCGAATTTTTTCACACTCCTCCGCTTTCACACGTAATCTTTCACGCTTTTCTTTCTTTATCTTCTTCGCTGCTTTGTTTTTAATTGGTTTAGTGACATTCTTACAACAACGAAATTATAATTCTTTCTTCATATCTTTCATACTATCATTTTAGATATCAAATACCTTTTAACGGTTTTCATAAACGTTAACGAGATTTATTTTATTGCCTAAGTTGAAAGAATTACCTAAATTGAAAGCAATGCGTCTGAAGAAATTTTCAATGCCTTTAAAACGCTGCTGTTTAAATGATTTAACGTTTACTTCCTCGTTTTTGGTATAACGCTCCATCTACGCGTCCATGTCAAAAGTATATCCAAATTTCAAGGTACGGACAGACTGTTTTTAGTCCATATTAATTACATCACTTGTTAAATTTATTTTAAAACCGAAATATGAATGACAGCTGTTGTTGTCTTTTTCTATTGATTTCTAATTTTCTGTGGTGATTAGGTAGGTAGAAAAGAGTAGTATCAAATATGTATATACTCTTTGTGAAGTGACAACTTCTTTAATTGTACAGTGCCACCAACTTATCTGTTCAGTACGTAGCTTAGATCATTACTAAATGATCTAAGGTACGTAGACACCATAGGTATCAGAAGTATTCTCTATGGTAGACACGATTCAGTAGCCGGGATTACTAGTGTCGCTTTTAGTGTTGCTATTTAAGAATGTATACCAAAACTGTAGGGAATTTGTAACTGGACTATATCTGTATTCTGTACACATGAGATGTCTTTTCACGGCCGATAGAAGCCAAAATGTTTTTCTTTTTAATATTTGTCTGTTTGTGCATTTGTACGCGCATCAGAAAAAACTAGTCAATGTAATTTTATGCAGTTTTCATAATGCTCGTCTAACTTAAAAACTGGCCTAAACTGGGTTTTTTTTAATCATTTAGTAATATTTTATTAAAAGTATTTTTTTAAACACGCACGTAGTAATATATCAAATAAAAATAACAACAACTGGTTTAAGTCTTTTTTATATTTAAAAAAAATAATTGTGGTTATGTCTATCTTCAAACTCCAGAAGAAATTCCAGAAGATGTATTAGGGGTAGACGGGTCTGACGATTCCCGCAACTCTCCGTCATCACAATCATCATCACTCGAGTCGCTTACAATAAGTGTAGGTTTATATGCATGTTTGGGAGCAATTTTTCCAGAAGCCACTTCTTAAAATTATTGTTATTTATTTCGTGGCGATAATTTCCATTAGTCGTTTTTGATTTAAATACAAGCAAGGCATTCTCCACAAATCCTTCTTCGCCCCCTGCATGGACTACAATCCATCTTTGGCCTTTTGACACAGGTTCTAAATCATGGTCACATTAGAGCTTTGCCAACATTTGCCAGTTGAATAAGATGAGTGCATGTGGGTCTCATCCAAATAGACAATGGGTTTGTAACTAAATGTTAATTCTAAAAGCAATATACCTAAATGCTAAAGTTGCACGTGGAGTCCGCGCCACCAAAGAAGTCCTTTAGCCTCTGCGGTCTCAGAACATAATGTTGCTAGAAATTGAATATCGAAACATGCCATTAATATTTTTAATTATATATTATGTTTACATAAGTTCTTTGTGGCAGTCGCTTTTGCATTCTTTGCTTTACCAATTGAAACATATCGACATGACTGTAATGCAGACGTTTCGCAATCGTTGATAAAAGAAAATTATAATATATAATATGATTATATAATATTTCATAACAATAATTGTGAATGAATAACCATTTTCCAAGAAAGGCATGCTCATTTTCTTTCCTATTTTGGTATTTGGGCACACATTTCTTTACATAATCACCAGAATGCATAAAAATATCTAGATTTATAATACGCTAATATTTTATTCTAAATAAGTTATACCATCAACTTTCTAATCTTTAAATAATATTCATTAAATTTTGTATGATCACTCAATCACTAAATATAGAAACAGCAAATGTAAGTTTAAAGTATGTATGAAATATATGAAGTGTAAAGCATAAAATAAGAGGTTTACCAATACATCATATATTTTGCTAAATAAAAAACGAAACCAACAAAATTTTTTTGCCCCTAATTTAGCAAATAAGAATACATTTGCAACTCTAAAATTTGCCTGTCATGCCTACGCATGACACTTAATGAAAACACTGATAACAATATACTCTGTCTACGGATAACAACCAACAATTTGGCATACCCATCGGATTTAGTTCCAATTTTGTCGGAAGACTTCAGTCGTGGCGCGGACTCTCGTTATAGGTACTTCAACCCTTAGATGAAGTAAACACTAGTGTACTTAATCCGTAACTTAATCTAAGCTTCCACCCAAAAACTACAGAATGTATTTTTATGAAATTTAGCACATTTGGCACCGTAGACAGTATTCTCTGTCTACGTTTGGCACAGATATCTAACGTAATGACATATAAACTCCTTTTTTTACCAAGAAAATAAAATGGATGGAAGGCAAGATAAATCTTGTTTTTAAACGAAGTAATGAGGGCAAAAGAAAGAGTTCTACACCATGAAAACACATGTATGAGCACACAGAACCATCTGCTGACTGATGCCTACTGACTGAATTCCCCTGCCATGCAGCATGGGCCATCCACAAATTACGTCACACCTTAAGGGGGAAGGTGGGAGTCAATGAAATGGGACATTGTGTTACAAGGGGGTGGGAGGGGGTCCTCGTGACGTCACTACAAAATTTATTTGAATGTAAAATATGTTAAAACTTTAAACTATGAAAAAAATCTATAGCTGTAGGGACATAAGGTTTTTAATATTATTTTGACATCCACAGTTACGCGCCAACGGCCTATAGTCTATTGAAAATTATTTGTAGATGTAAAATGTGTGACGTCATACTAGGGAAGGGGGTAGTCGCAAATATGACCAACTGTGACAAGGACGAGGGAGGAGTCAAAAAATCATGAAATTAGTGTGACGTGTGTATGGATGGCCCCCAACGCACTACCTCTTATGTAATACTGATGAAGTACTGTCAGCTTGTCACCCTCATGTTCATCATTTCAAGTGAATCCTGAAATGTATAGTATAGAGGATGATTACCGGCGTCCATGGAAGTCCGGACATTTTGATAAGTAGCCTGCGGACTTTCCTCCTCCTCATCCATGGGCCACAGGATACTTACTCACAGCACTTTCACTTTGACTGTCCGTGTTCTAGTGGTACGAGTGTTCAGGCACAGACGTGAGGTCCTGGGTTCGAATCCCGGGTCGGACCAATAATTAATTGTTATTAGGATTTTTAAATTTTTAATAACAGTCCGGAGTCAGGAAGTTGGTGGTGTTACACCCTCGTGCCTCGGAGAGCACGTTAAGCCGTCGGTCCTGCGCCTGATTTCTCTCCGGTCGTGACGAACTGCCGTCCAAATTGGGATATGAGAATGAGGGAATAGAGAGTGCACTGTGTTTGCGCGCACAATTGTGCACTATAATATGTTCAGATCTATATAGACGGCCGCCATAGCCGAAATCAGCTAGGACGACATTATTATTATCCTCAATTTTTCTCTCACGCTCTCTAATTACATAAATATTCATACTAATAATATAAATAAAACTATTATAATACTTAAATTAAAATATTAATACATATACCAGTACACAATTAATACATAGAGTGGGGGAGGAATACACCCGCCAGGGGAGACCAAACGAGTGAGAAACCGGCGAACTATTCTAGCCGAGTCTAAAAGCACCGCCTTCTGCATCCTAGCTACAAGCGAACCATCACGAAACACCAGTCGCCTCAGGCGGTTAGCGAGTCTAACGGGGACCAAACCATTCGCCGATATTACAATCGGGAATCGGGGGAAATGGTCTCGACTTGATACATGGCGGACACCTCTGAGCCAGATCCTGGTTTTTCAGCTTCAGTTTCAGCTCTCACGAGGTTTTCATCGAATGGAGCGGTTATATCCATCAAAAACACCCTCGACTGCAACCGATCCAGCAGAACGATAGGTTTATTGGCTAGTCCTGTCCGTGATGATGGACCGGTCCCAACAGAGCCGGACTCCGCTATGCTGGGGTACAGGTACCTGTTTGTACTGATAGTATGGCTAACTCTTATTATTAATATTATATAATAGCTTCCGCCCGCGGCTTATCCCGCGTGGATTTCGGACTTCAAAAATTATTCAAAATTTTAACTTATTATGTTATTCTGATATGAAAGCTATATTAATGTAAAGTTTCATGAAAATCCGTCCAGTAGTTTCGGAGATTAGCCCGAACAAACAGACAAACAATAAAATTAAAAATCATAGAAAAGTGTTCTGTTACTATTTTAAAATCGCCCCCAATTAGTTTTTCGTAAATATATTCAATGTACAGACACTAAAATTTTACTGTTTTATTATATGTATAGATTACTAACCGCTTGAAACGCGCCAGCACGTCATATTATGTCACTTTACACCGCACCAGTATCGTGTAAGCGAGAGGTCCGAGCGGTAGGGTAGTGCCGGCCCGATTCTGCTGTATGGATGGATGCAGCACATCACCTTGTATTAAATATGTATTTGTAACATTACTATAACACAGAGTATGCTGTTATAATTGCTTAGGCGTAATATTACGTAGACCGCGTATAAGATAGACATGTGACAAAATTAAATATTGTAAATCAAATGCCGATGAAACGATGCAATGTGTCACCTATAGAGGTAGTATGCGACAGAATTTTTATTTGTATTTCCATTTTATAAATAAACTTTATTTGCAAGAATATGGTATAAGGTAGGTTTTACAATATTTTAAAAAAGTAGGTAGGTACTCAATATTCTGCCTATAGTGGCGTGCAAATAGTAGGTATATAATATTACTAATAAAAAACTAATAAAATCATGCACTTATTAATTATCATTAATTATGACATACAATTTTAATAAAACACTAATGTGTCATATATCATATACATAATGTGTCATCGTATGTACTGCTGGTGTCCTTATAAATAAATAAATAAATAAATGTGCACAGTTTTCTGTCCTGTGCAGTTGACTAGTGGCTATAGAGGCGGATAGCTCTTTCCTAATTTCGTCGAAAGGTTCCTTTGTTTCATTGACGGACAGAAGGGAAACAGAATAAGTGTATAATTATTCTCTTTCTTTCCGAGGTCGGTTAGCCTAAAAACTTCAAAGATACAAAACTCTGCTTAATTACTCGCCAGATGGTATTGCTAGAAATAAAAATAATATTACATATTGTATTTATAATTTATTGTTTAAAACAAGTCACTAAGCAGCTTTCTTTGCTGTGGCACACATACAGACACAAAACGGCACACGGATACTTCTGGAACAACTACATGAACATTTTAGGTTTGGTGAATTTCGGCGGGTTCCCATAACTAGAAGGATCATTTCCGAGTAAGGTCTTTAAGATGAGATTTCTGGGTGAAAAGGGATTTCTTTTGAAAAATATTTTTTTTAACATTGCATTTCGCATTTTTGCATCACCTCGATTCAGATTTTTCTTAGTTTCTGCAGAAAATTCATTTCCCATGCCTTGTTTGGCATTCTCCTTCAATTTTTGCCAATTGAACATCCCTGATTTGGCTTTTACAGGTGGAATCACGGGTAGTTTTTTGTACTGCTGCTGTACATCTCTTACATTGACTTTGTGTCTTAACTTATTCAACAAGGACACCTTCCTTTCGCTCTGTGTACCCATACTTTTGACTTCTATTTCTTTTAAACATAATGGCACTTGCGGCATTTGACCGTAGTTGGGGTCGTAGGTTTGATAAGGAGCACTTACAGGATTATCGTGGTATGATGAGGACGGAAATTGCGGGCGGTGATCAAATCTGTCATAGTTATGCTTCTTGGAATAGCGTCGCTGTTTGGTAACTCTGGGGTATTGCTGTTGCTGTTTCCTTGGATATTCTGAAGGATTGCCGAAATTTGGGTGCCGTAGATTATTTGGATAGTAAAGTGGATTGTTGAAATTGGCTCCATACATTGGAAGCGAATGATGGAACTCTTGGTTATGCATGGCATAATTAAATATGTCTTGCCTAAATGGAGGCGCTTCATTCTGAATATCAATTTCTATTGAACTTTCACTCTCGGTGCTGTCATCTATAATCTCTCTTTTCTTTTTTCCCCATTTCCATGGTCTAAGTATATCTTTTAATGTCTTTGTTTTATTCTGAAATATTTTGATAATAAGTTAGTTAGTTATGAGCTACATGAATAATTCTAATTCTATACTTTTACTTACTTCCTTAATCTGGTCTTTATTGTTACAGCTTTCAAATTCAAGTTCGGTCGATGAATGTGTTACTTCTATACTCAATCCTCCTAGAACGGTTTCTGAAAAACTTGCCTTGGAATGATGGAATGTCTCTCGTCTAGTTCCCAAGGCTTCACAACTTTTAGAAAAGCACATTGGTGTTGATTGTCGTAGATCTGGGTTGCACTTGGACCTCATAGAGCTATTGCCTACGCTTCTTGCTGTGAAGTCCTTAGTTACCGTACTTCGACTACGATTTTTGTTAGGTATAGAGTGTTTGTTAAACGACTTTGAACTTTGTCTAACAATGTCATAGATTTCTTTAATAAGTTCTTGTGTATGTTTACCTTCATCTTGAATATTATTACATGAAGATGATCTCTCTTTGTGTTTTTTTGTATTCGACGGACACAAATTAAGAGGGCTACTGCTATTTGTAAATGGGCATCCATTTTGCATGTAGTTTAGTGGATAGACAGGCATGATGGGATAACAACAAGTATTTGGATAGATCGGCATAATTGGTGGAATATTACAAGCTGCATTGCCGCCACTATAATTATTAAAACCTAGTGGTACATTAGTAGTATTACTCGTACCTTGTACTTCATTGGCAGTATTACCTACACTTTTAGAAGAAATACGTTCATTTTCATTAAGTATGGAGTCTTTTTTTATCACGGTTAAAAAACTCTGTAATAAATCTTTTATTTCATCGAGAGTTTTGTCTGAACATTCATTTTTATTTGAAGCACTATCGTTACTAGTTAAATAAACGGTTTTGTTATCATACTTGATATTTCTATCGAAATTATTTGTAGTCTTCTTTTTATTGCCCTTAATTATTGTCATGTCTCCCGAAAACATTTCATGTGGACCATCATTATCGTTATAAATTGCATTTTTATAGTCGTCGTGGGTTGATGTAAAAGGTTTAATTTCATCGCAATTATCATAAATTTTGGTTTTTAAATTCAAACGAGGTCTTTGTGTCTTTGGACATGGAGGAACCTCTACATAATTGTAACGCGTAGTTCTGCTACTTTCATCAAATTTTCTTCTTGATTTGGGACTTGATTTCTCTTTAACTGGCACTAGATCGTAATATTCAGAATTGTTATAATCATCTACAAATTTTTTATGTCCAGCACGTCTTTTTGAACTGTACAAACGTGCATCGCAAATACTTCTCATGTCGTCATCACCACCGTGAATCTTTTTATAATCACGTTTTCTGCACTTATCAAAACAACAAGAACATAAATTAGTATGGGCATACATTTTATTACTTTTATAAACTTCTCTATCTCGACAGGCAGGTGCGGAAATTTGGCTAAAGTCAGATGTTCTTCTGCCAAATAGTCTGACTGGCTTGTATTGTGTCCGAATAATGTCAGAAATATATTTTTCATCCAATTCAGAGTATTTGCGCCTATTGCTATCCCTACCTTTAGACATTTTACGTTTCTTATCAATATTAATAAAATCCCTACAAGGCTCTTTCATCACAATTTCGGACCGATTGAGTACTTTCTTAGAATGCATTTTTTTATGATTAGAATATCCGGATATATTTATATTTGGGAATTCTCTTACAGTATATCGTATATTTGCGAGTTTTGATGCAGCTTCGTTATTGTAACGGTGTTTTTCACGACACGGTTGCCGAACTCTATTATCATCATCATCACTTCTTATATTTTCATGTTGTAATTCTAAACTATTTGGATTATACTGTGCACTTTTAATTCTCCTATTACTTTTGAAACAATTTCTTAGTGCGTTGTCGCTTTCATCAGATTTTTTATACTTACTGCTTGTTGCAGTGTACAATATTTTAGTGACGTGAGGACTTGAATTGTCTCGTACGGCTAGTTTGTCTTCACATTTAATAAACGGAAGAAAATCTGGAGAAGTAAAATCATTACAATGTTTGCTAATTTTTTCTAATTGTGTTTCAATTCCGCTTATCTTTTGTTTTAGGTCTGATATACTTAGTTCAATAGAGGAATGTATTTTATCTTTTCTTTGTGACGAAGTTTTTGACGATTGACCTGGAAAATATATTATGCTTATTGCTTCGATATTTTAATCATTACATCTTACCACTAATGCGTGTGTTATTGCAATAACTAGAACTATTGATATAGGTGCTCGTGTTCTATTTCGATTTCTGGAATTTGGTATTACAGTTCGCCTAATAATATTTTAATTTATTTTGTATATTTGATTTTATTTGGGAAACAAACAATTATTATTACAGTTAGGGCATAATATTAACTATGCAAAAATCACCAAAGTTAATTTAATTTATCATATATGTACGTATATTAATCTCTAATAGTCTCTAGTAATAATTATTAGTATACAGCTTTTTCCCAAAATTAGTGGATAAACCTGCACATACGTTTGAGATGTTGGGGTCCAAAGTGCCTAATAAATAATATATTCCAAGAGGTTCGCGATCTAGGCCACTTTTTGTAGAAAAATTAAATATCCCTGTTCACATCTGTGGAAGCCACCTCCGCTATTTGAGGTCAAGTTCGTGTTTTTTCATTTAATGGTTTACACAACAACATTTTTAGGTAAGTAACAGACTTTTTTTTTGTGGTATAGGAGGGCATAAGAGCAGTCGGAGTCATTTTCATTACTACCGACGCCCATAGGCATCCGCATAGAGGCTATACAGATGCGCTACCCTCCTTTCTCCTCCCACCTCCATGAGCAACCGGCCACATACACACGGCACGAAACGCGAAAGCACAGCTGTCAATAACGCCGGTCTCATGTAAGCAAGAGGTACCTCCCCGGTCGTGCCGGCCCGATTCGGCTGCATGCAAGCATGCAGTGTGGAACTACCTCTTACTGAACTATAACTAGTATAGGACTATGAGCCGTTGTACTTATTTCAGGTTTAACTAGAAGATATGTGCCTCACCTAGAGCTCTACAGAAGAAGTCCTTGATGACACGACAGCGCCGTCTGGTGCGTGATGAGATGCGGCGGCGCGGTGTGTGTAGGGACATCACCAACTTAGAAACTAATGTTAATAAAATACAATTAGTAGTTCTCGTCCAGGAGCATCCACATTGCCGGTGGAAAGTTATGCCGATGATGTCGCGTCACGTTCATGTCCCATAATTTACGAGAAACTGGGCTTGCTTCTTTTTCTTCGTAGGGGAATGCATTGGCGCACGTCTATCGGTAGTGAGGGGAGCCGCAGCAGCGGGTGGTGAAACTAAGTGGTGTTCTGGATGAGCGCTGCAGTCAGAGCCACGGGGACGCGCTAGCATACATCCGGACAAGCGGACTTACTGAGGCAATATTTTTTTACGGCTCCTTTATAGAAGCAAAAAATATTGGGGACTTTTAATAACTACATGGACATCCATGCCGTCATGCCATGCATCCAACAGGAACTCGCACATTATGGATTAAGGCGAAAAGAGTCCTGTCGCTCCCATAATGACGACGTTATCTAATGGCTTTACGTTAAATACCATCTTGTGCAGTTGAGAGTACAGGAGTACTCCAATCTCATAAGATTTTTTTTTGGTATAGAAGCGCCATTTTCGTGACTTCCGACGCCCATAGACATCGGCTATGCGGATGCGCTGTCCTCCTTTCTCCTCCCACCTCCATAGGCCACCGGCTACTTACACACCGCACGAAACGCGACAGCACATTTATCACTTTACGCCGGTCTCGTGTAAGCAAGAGGTACCTCCCCGGTCGTGCCGGCCCAATTCGGCTCCATGCGTGTACAAATCATCTTACAAACTAATGAGATGATGGGAAAGGGCGCAACGCATCTGCATAGCTTCTGTTAGTGCCGACGTTTAAAATAAAAATAAAACCTGCTATCAAATATTGTTACTACGACGTACAATGGGGCACTGGCCCGCCAAAGCTTTCGAGACTTCCCGAGACTTGAAGAACTTGAATTAGAGAACCAGAAACCAGAAAAAAGAAAGGACGAAAATGGTCTCAAGGCCCTTAAGCCTTACGGACCCTGGGCTGCTGCCCCTCTAAGCCCCCATCAGGATTCGGCGCTGGCCACTGGCTGTTCACAAACTACACGAATCGCGACAGCATAGCTGTCACTTGCATCGTCATTAGAACGAGAGCTACCTCTCCCGGCCGGCCCGATTTAGTTGAATCGCAAAATGCCACAATGTCTTAATAAAATCATAGAGAAAGAGCCCGCGAGCGCCAGACTTTCGTCATTTTATAAAAGTTGAAAGTTTCTCTGCGCATGTCCCCAACATAGGTAAGAACTGTCTGCGAATACGGAGTTTGGATCGAGGTCACTTTAGCACGTAATATGTGTCAAAGATCAATGAAATTGTACATTACTTTCGTGAAATTATAAAGCTTAATTTATTCATATTTTCTTTGGAATAATATAAAAATCATGTCATAAATTGCCGAACACTTACGACAGTTGCAACCATTTGCCTGACACCCTTGAACTTTATTTATTGTAGAAGTGTCCAATTTTTTTTAAATAGCAACATCATTGCTGACACAGGCTAATATCAAATTTGAAAAAGTAGCTTCAACAATATAATATAGAGTCCGCGCCACGACTGAAGTCTTCCGCCAAAATTGGAACTAAATGTGACGAGTATGCCAGTGTTGGTTGTCAATAGTGTTGTCATTAAAGAGTGTCATGCGCACGCATGACAGGCAAATTAAGAGTTGCAAATGTATTTTTATTTTCTAAGGGGTAAATTGATTAAAATCAATTAAATTCAAAATTATTGTTATAAATATAATAAAATCATATTAAATATTAATTTTCTTTTATCAACGATTGCGAAATGTCTGATTAACATTCATATCAGTATGTTTCAGATAGTATTTTTTTTGAAGACACGGCAAACGTTAATTCTAAAATGGCAAAGAATAAAATACATAGGCGACTGCCACATATAGCCTAAGTAAATAATACATAAGTTTTAATGTATGTTGGTGTAGCTTTGTGCAATAAAAATATGAAGGGGGTATTTTGATATGCAACTTCTAGCAACATTTTATTTGAGGCCGCAGCGCCGCGGCTAACTGTCTTGAGTGGTGGCGCGTACTATACAATAAACTTTCAATGCGTCTGGCAAGATGTAAAAACCACTAAAACTGTCCGGCAACTGAAGTATTTTGATAGATTCCCAAGTAACATATATAAAATAAGGCTTTTATACTATTATAACTTAATATAATTAGAAAGTATAATAATAATTTATAAATGGACAATACTTTATGGCGAATAAAAGGATAACTGCGAATATGGCTGAAGACATTTAATGAGCTAGCTTAAATATTTAAGGTACAAGGAACAATTTAATAATGGCATGATGAACGATAAGATTCTGTATACAAATGATGGCTATTTAAAAAAACAGTAATTAAAGTATAATATTTATATTGGCTAGAGTAATCACGATCCACAAACTCCGTATTCGTTGAT